>PVIH01029575.1:0-13430 GCA_004025045.1 Sigmodon hispidus
GGGTCCTCTGGAAGAGCAGACGGTGCTCTTAACCGCTGAGCCATCTCTCCAGCCCTGAATCTGCTTCTTTAGGACACTGTGTGCAGCTGAAATGGAGGGGAACATGGTCAAGACAGTGTATGTGGAGGCCAGGTCACTGGGTTTAGAGAGCTCAGGGTTGACAGTGCTATTCCCACTGCCACAGCACAGAAGATGACAACGTAGCTGGGGTTAAGATTGGGGGTCCCAGAGCCATCAGATCTTGGCACCAATTTTAAAGAGCTATCCAAAAAACTTCTCAGCTACCATTCAGGTTATTCCATCTGGTAGTTCTGTGAATTCCAAGACTTTGCCAATAATTGCTTCGCCGGCTCCAAGGTCAGAGGATGCAGCTTTCTTAGCTTGTCTGCATCCTCCTTTTTCCATGCCTGCCACCAGATTTTCCCTGTTGGTGTGGAATGTGTCCATGCAGAAGAGTAGGAGGGTTGTACTGCAGGGGCTGGCCAAGCAGTGAATACCTGGCATCTCCCTGCCCAGAAACAAAAGGTCAGGCAAACTGGGACATGATGGAAAGTGGTTAGGGATGGATGGTCTTTAAGGTAGACTGTTGAGCTGGAGCCACTGACTTCACTGGTGAGGTGATGGGGCTGCTAAGTTGAGGACTGTGCTGGACAATATTATCTATGTTGCTAAATTCCATACACTTCTGCCCTCTCTGATGGTCACAATAGTATTTGTTTCATTTCCACTGTGGGGGTGAGTGGGCCCAAGACTTGTGAATTGCTTGGTAGGTTGAGCTGCATCATCACCATTCCTCCTCCAGGTGGTTGCTGTGGCATAGCTGCACACTGGTGGCCTTGGAGCTGTTGAGAACTGCATGGTGATGTGGTTCGAGGAAACTGTACTAGTTCTGAACATGGATGCTGTAAGAAACCAACTGCAGAGCCTAAATTATTTTGTTGGCCAGGTGGAATGCCACTGTAGTAGACTGGCATTCCTGTTGTGGGCAGAGATTCTTGATTAGATTGTTTAGGGAACAGAACAGGCTGTTGGTAAGTTTGATGGGCAATTCCTTGAGAACCTTGAGGCAGTGAAACCTGATATGATGGCACTGAATGGTAGGGGATGACCACCCCTTGGATATGAGTTCCAGTGCTGTTTGGCTGTCCTCCCATGAGGCTCTGACACTTGGGTGACTGAACTCCAACTATTCCTTGTTAGTTTTGCTGCTGGTTGGATACAACTTGATAACTTGTCTGCTGAGCAGGCTGTGGCAGGGGTTGGTTTAGATGTGAACTGTAATGGACAGAAGGGACAGGGCGATACTGAGGCTGGTTGAAGTGATAGTGGCCTGGAGCACAGTAACAGGCTGGCATCTGTGGTGAGGGCTGAGGAAGATATCCCTGTTGCTGGAGCACAGGCTGGCTGACAGTATGCCCAGAGGCAGAGAAATTGGCCAAGGGGACGGTCTGCTTAGGTGGTAGGGAAGGAGGAGGAGGAGTGGGTGGTGGTGGAGGAGGATGTGGGGGTGCAGTCATCACAACATAGCCAGATTATTGTGGAGACTGAAGAATAACAGTGGACTGGAACATGGCATGAGGGTCAGAACCATCAGCTGATGGCTGGTGGGCAAAAATCATGTGGCTGAACTGAGAGCCAAGGTTATCCACAGAGTACTGCTGGGTAGGTGAGACTGGCAGGCGTGGGGATTGGTAGGGGGCTGGAGAGCACTGAACAGGCTGAAAGAGCACTACAGAGGACCAACAGACTGTGAGAAAATGTGACTAGTGGCTGGCTGCTGTGGTGGGAGGGGTGACATAGGTATCTGTGAAGGACCAGGCACTTGGGTTCAAACTGGCTGTTGAGGCATGGGAGGATTGTACACAACTGGACTTCCATCTGGATTTATGAAGGGTTGACCTGTCTGTGGATTGATTAGAATACTGCCAGGTGGTTGATTCCTCAGAAAATTGAGAATTAATCTCCCCAAGGTCCCAGCAATACCACTTCTGGGTGAGGTGATGGGGCTGCTAAGTTGAGGACTGTGCTGGACAATATTATCTATGTTGCTGTGCTGGACAATATTATCTATGTTCTGGGTGTGTACCCTAAAGATGCACAGACACACTCCAAAGGTATTAGCTCAACTATATTCATAACAGCATTATTTGTAAGAGCAAGAACCTGGAAACAACCTTGGTGTCCCTCAACTGAAGAATGGATTAGCAAACTGTGGTACATCTACACAATGGAATACTACTCAGCAGTAAGAAAAAATGATATCCTAAAATTTGCAGGCAAATGGATGAATTTGGAGAATAGCCTCCTGAGTGAGGTATCACAAACCCAGAAAGATAAGCAGGGGATGTACTCACTCACTAGTGGTCTCTAACCAAACTAACAAGAAAAAAGCCAAGCATGCCCAAGCTGCAAACCATAACCACTAAACAGCTTGGGATCAGAAAAACCCTGGAGTGACCCTTCAGATCACACTACACCTATAGGAACACTTGACTCATTCTTGATGGAAAGGGGTCAAAACTGGATTTGCCAGGAGGGGAGACTGAACTAAGCTTTATTGGATCAGTGGGACCATAGGACTTTCTACTGCCTGCCCAGGGAGTGGATGGGGTGTTGTGGAGAAAGAAAGGGTGACCTTATGTGGCAGGAGGAGGAAGGGACCTTGAATGGGGATATATAGGCATAGGAAAAAAAATCCAAAGGGAAAGCTGAACACAAAGTAAATATATGTGTAGCAATCTTATTTGCATTATCACCCTTGATAAGTCATGCTTATGATTTTTATTTTCTTTATAGTTATTCTTAACTTATCAGCATTTTAAATTCAATTTACTGTTTTTCTTGATAAATACAAAATAAAAAAAAGAATACTGCCAGGTAGTATGCCAGTTGTTTCCAAGGGAAGCAAAAGGAAGCTAGTGCTAGGAGATGCACCTTGCCCACTGAGGCCACCATCAAAGGAAAGAGAACTGTGAGTGCTAGCTGCCGGGTAAATGACAGGTACACCATGAGAAGGCTGGCTAATAGCTGAAGCTGAAAGAGGCTGCTGGGTGTGGGAAAGAGAGCCTGTAGAGGACCCTACAGTGCCTGAAGACTCAGATCCTGTTTTTGAAAGCCTGCCTATGCTTTTGCTGCTTCCAGATCTATCACCTCTTGTTAGGACCGAGATTCCACTGAAGCTGCTGGCTTTGGTTACAGCAGGTTTGAGGTTCCAGAGGCAGCTATCTGAATCTGTGCTGCTTCAGCATCATGGCTCTGAGTATTTCAAATCATTTTCAGTGCTGCTCTGATGGCTGTTTGTGATCTTTCTGAAGCATCTTTATTAACTCTAAATATCTGGTGCCTCTGCTGGGTACCACTAATATCTTCATCTTGGATTCTTTTGCCAATAATATAGCTTTCTTAAGAACAAAGGGAATCTTGGGAAAATATTCAATCTCTAGCTCTCTGGTATTCTTCTCTTTCTTCTATAGATTTGCTTATTCTGTCATCTTTTAAATGTATTCTCATTTGGCTATCATCTTTGTCAAAGCTAGAGTTATCTCTCTTAAGGATGTATCATTTCTGAAAGTCTTCACGCCTATCATCCTTAATATGTTCTTTAAATTTTTGATCAGGTACTCTTATGTTGCTAGGTTTATTCACTATGACAGACTTTTCACTCTGATCAACAGTGTAGTCTAATCCAAAGTAGGCAGCCACTCTGTGCAACAACACCCTGTGGTAAGATGTCATTGGGGGAAACTTTTTACATGGGAACTCATTATTATCAATGAAATTTAAAATTTCTTGTTCCGATTTCAGCAGCATCATTCTGTACCTGGGATTGTTTTTGAATGTATTTACTAAAAATTCATGTAGATCTATGCCACTTGAATTAGTGTATTCTTGACTGGAATCTCTTGATTACATTTTCCTGGGCAACTTATCACTGGCTTTTTCTTTATCTATTTCATCTTTTGAGGGGTTTTCTACTTTTTCAAATGATTGTGTTAACTGGATTTGAACTTTTTCCTGGGTCTCCTGTGATAGCTCTGCTGCAGGGGGTGGTGGAGTTACTTCACACATTGCAAGGCTCCGAACTAGCTTTAACTTTGAGCTTGACTGCAAATCAATACTGTTGTCAATACAATGTTCATTCTTCTCTGCCAAAATCTTCCCATACTTTTCTGATTTAGTAAGATTTTCAACTCTGGTTGTGTCTTTCACTTCTGCTTCCAAATCCTTTATTGTTTCAATTTCATCTTTTATACTAACAACATCAGACATCTTCATTAGCAAACGTTATTTTAGAGTTCTACAGAAAACTTGAAGCCTGATATGTTCTATGGATCTGGGATTGTGGTGTTCCAAAAAATAAAATAATATAACCCAAGATTCCTTTTCACAGTTGTCAGCTAGGATGTCAATTGTATTGAACCAATAGTAATCTGGCAGGAGGAGTCCCATGTCCTTGTCACCACGGTAGATTCCTGGGCTGAAATGGATTATCTTGGATCAAATATATCATACCTTTCAGTGGCCTGCATTACTGAGGAGAAAGAGCAGGTGGAGGTGGCATGAGTGTGGCGCAGCGGGGTGAGGGCAGGGCTGGCTGGTAGCAAGGAAGAGTCTCATGGAAGGGAATTAAACCCATTACCAGCCCAGAGACTGGCTCCAGCTGCAGTGGCAGCGGCAGGATCCCACCCCTTCCCACCACCAATAATTTATTTTTTTAATGTGTATTTTTTTTGGATCCACAGAATTATGCAAGTCTTATAGAGTCTCTTCACAATGGGTGCTTTGAGGCGACAGGGTGCTTCATATCTCAATGGAGGCATTTAGATATATGTCTTTGTAAATGTGGCAGCTAGGGTTGAGTGGCTTCCCCTAAGTGACAGATGTCATGGTTGTTCTTTTCCCTTTCTGCTGTAAGAGAGCTCATAGTATAAGGAACTCTTTCTTGTGCTGAGCTGTGCTGGCTGATGTGGCATTGTTTTTCTACCCCATTTTTTCACCATTCTAAGTATACTGCTGGGCTAATGAGTGATAATGAATAGATATCTTTATACTTGTTAAATTTGTTCTTACTTGATATAGGGCTTATAGTTTTCTGCTATCAATTCTGGATATTTAATAAAAATCTGTGACTTATTTGGGTTATACATCTTGATATTTTAGGTTTATTGTATTGCTTCTTTTATTTCTTCTCATAATATGTTTATTATGAGACCTCAATTTGTCTTGTATCCTACAGACATTGGTACTACTCTAGTAGTTTGTTACTGTGTTTGCTGAACTGCTTTTAGCTGTACTATTCCATTACAATGGATATGGGCACAATAATTCAGGGAAAAACACTTTCCTAAAATAAAAATGGTATTCTAAAATTTGCTGGCAAATGGATGGATTTGGAGAATATCCTCCTGAGTGAGGTATCACAAACTCAGAAAGATAAGCAGGGGATGTACTCACTCATCAGTGGACTCTAAACAAACAAGAAAAAAGCAAAGCATGCCCAAGCTTCAAACCACAACCACTGAGCAGCTTGGGATCAGAAATACCTTGGACTAACTCCTTGGATCCCACTCCCCCTAGAGGAACACCTGAGTCACTCTTCAGGGAGGGGAAGAAAACTGGATTAGCCAGGAGTGGAGACTGAACTAAGCAATATTGGGGCAGTGGGGCCATGGGACTGAGCAAGGAGAAGATGGGGATTTGTGGAGAAAAAAGAATGACCTGCTGTGGTGGGAGGGGGAAGGGACCTTGAATAAGGATATACAAGGTTAGAAAGTGTGACTTCTTTGTTCATAATAATAATAATACTAATAATTGAAAAAATAATTTTCAATATAAAAAACAGCATATATATGCATCCTTACAATCTAGGCATATATGCTGATTCAAGCCATGTTGATTTTTCCAAATAAAGTAAAATAGCGAAAGATACACAATAGTTAGAGGAGAAAAAATGCCATTATATGTTATATCTAACAGTTATTTGAAGCATATGTATGCTTACATTGATTTGATTTAGAATGAAAAATTATTAGAAACTTGGTAATGTATTGCATGAATTGATCTTATAATAAAAACCAAGATCGAAATTTCGGGAAAAAGTTGAAAGATTGGAAAAACAGGAGAACAAGCCAGAAACACTTTTCACCAAACCAATTCCTCAGACCAAAAGGGTTAGATCCTCTGTCTCTACCAATCCTCAGAATGATTGCCTCTGATTTGTTAGCCAAAAGAGAAGGGTCAAACTCTGTCTCCTCCTGTCTTATAAACCTTTTTCTGTCCAGCAATATCATTTCCTGTTTTGAATTTCCTAGTGCTAGAATTAAAGGTCACCTGTTGAAGAAATATTTCCTTGCAATATATCACATAAATGATTAATAATTATTGAGCAGTTTATAAACATTCAATCATACAAATTGAACCTTAATACAATTCTTGGAGAGTGGAGGTTTCCTATGCCTGGCAGCTGATCTACTCCCTGAGAACACAGAAATAAACAAGAAGGGAGGTCACTGCCCCTGGGTCTCTATGGGGTCTGACCATGCCCCTCGCAGGGTCCTGATACTCCACAGATAGATATGTGTCTAAGTTTTGCCAAATAACACCTGAATCCCATGACAGCCACTACTCCCTAGCCTTCCTGATTGAGTCTGTACTTTCTCTGTCCTTTGATCTTCAAGAAAAAATGATTAGATACACAATATATGACCACAGTCATGTAAATATAAACATATTCTTGTTTAGAATATAGATATTAAAATTAAAATTTGGAACAGCTTCACTCTTGATGAAGGTTCTTGAGAGTAGCCAAGAGTCCCCATCTTGACAATCTTCTAGGTTCTCATCATTCCATGCATTATTGGCTTGAAGACAGAACTCTAATAGGTATCTCTATCATCACATGGCATTGCTCATATGTACATCTGTGTTGCTATGTTGTCTTCTCATAAGAACACTGCTTACTTGTTTATTTGCACTTATAACATCCAAAAGAATAAAACAGTATATATGTAAGGAAGCAAAGGAGATACAAATAGAAAAAAATGTCAAGAATCCAATAGAGATAAATTCTATACAAAAGGAACTTTGAAGACCCACTAAAAAAATGGAAATGCCTCTAGATCTGATAAATACTTTAAACAACATGGATGGGTACAAATGTAAAACACACACAAAATCATGAAGTGTGGTGTTATGTGACAATTAACAACATACTAAAAAATACATTAGGAATACAATCTCATTCACCATAGACACAAAATACTAAAAGCTACCTGTGAATGAACAAGATCAAAAAAATGAAGGGTGTATCCAAGCAACACAGTGAATTCATTGAAGAAACTATCAGGAGATGGAGCCCCTCTATGCTTAGGTTGGCAGGATGGGTGCAAAATGACCATTCTCCAAAATAGATTCAGTCAAATCTGAAAATACCAGGACTTTTCATCGGAAGCATAAAGTAATCTAATAACATATAGAGGCATGAAAGAACAATGATAGCTAAAATAATACTGAACAACAACAAAAAAACTACTGTGGGAGATACCATTGCACCTTATTTCAAATTATACTACATTCTTTATACTTTCATCTATATATACTTTATACTTTAATGTAGTATACTATCTATACTTACACATGGTAAGTGTAGATATCACCCCTTACTAAAAAGCATTTTGTTTTTGTTTGGTTTGGTTTGCTGTAGAGGAAACTACTACAGAATTTACTAGTCAAAATACCAAAAGGTGTTTTTGGTGTTGTTTCCTTCTGTTTCCTCTTCATTGTTCTGTTCAGGTCTTGTAGTTGTAGAACCACCAAGTTCTTCTGGTTTTGCCTTGCTGTTCTTTATATTGTTATACGTATTTTTGTACTGGCGCCTGCCCATGCCTTCAGTGGTTCACGATTAGGCAGCTTTTAGTCAGTTGTTGCAAGAGGGCTTGCTTGTGTGTCACCTGTCTCCTCTGAGCAAGGGGTCTGCTCATTTTCTGACTCTGCTCTGGACAGGTATCTGAATTTCAAATCCTCAGTCCTTCTCTAATGATGCAGTTCACACTGTAGGTGGGGCCCAACTGTGCAAGGTCCCCTCTTTTAGATGTGGCTGGAGGAGACACTCACAGCCAAACCCCAGCTCCTGTCTGCAAGGGAGAACTGAGTTCAGAGCCTAAGGATTGACCCTGAAACTGAAGAGCAAGTCCCAGGAAGTCTGGTGGTCCAGGAGCTCAAATCTGCTCCCCTTTGGGCCAGGTCTGAATTTCCAAGTACTCAGTCCTTCTCTGCTGAGCAGTTGGAAGTGTGACTGTGCAAGTTCCCCTCTTTTAGGTGTGGCTGGAGGAGTCCCTCACCACCAAACTCTAGCTCCTGTCTGCTAGGGAGAGCTGCGATCTGAGTCTAGGGATTGACCCTGGACCCAAAAAGCAAGTCCTCACATTTGCATTTCTCTCAAGGCTAAAAAGTTGAGCACTTTTTCAAGTGCCTTTCGGCCATTCGTAATTATTCTGCTGAGAATTCTCTCTTTAGTTCTGAACATCATTTTTTGATTGGGTTACTCAAGGTTTTGGTATGTAGTTTCTTGAGTTCTTTATATATTTTAGAGATCAATGCTCTATCACATGTAGGGTTGGTGAAAATATTTTCTTATTCTGAAGGCTGTTGTTTTGCCCTATTGATAGTGTCCATGGCAACATCAGAATTTGTATTCATAGTAATTACAATGACAAAACTGATGGGTTCATAATGACATACGAATAATAAATCACACTGAGAAGTAAAGATTCCTGGAGCTCTAGTTTTTTGTTTGCCTATTCCATATTGAAAGTATCAAAGAAGTTCTTATCCCCTCTCTGTATGTGGAAGGTAACATAAGTCATGCAATACTTACTGGATGAATGGCTTTTTAAAAATTCTTACTCTGAGGATAAAATTTTGGTGTTTTTTATTCAGTTCTCTGAATTTCACTTAGAAAAATTGAAAAGAATATCTAAAAGATAAATACAGCTATCTAAAATTTCCTACTTCTGCTGCCCCACATAAATTTTTATGAAAGATTAATATCTTACTGAATAAAAAAAAGAATTTTTCTTCTTTGTCTTTTTCTACTAAGATCAGCATTTCTCTAAGCAATGGTTATCATAATAAGGGTGAACACAACTGTGCTTCATGGCTTATGCACCCCAGGGTGTGTTTATCTCCAGTCTGCTTCTATGGCTCATGGCACTCTGGGGTGCAGAGAGCTCCTAATGGCTCCAGAAAGCACTGCCAGTAATTTTTTACCACTTAAGACAGTTACTATCTCAGGTGGTGATTACAAGGTGGATAGTGATATCTTCTTTCTTCTCCTCTATTGCTTACCTCAGATTGTTGAAAATTGTATGTGATATCAGTCTGGGGAGATAGAGTTTCTAATCAGAATCATGAAAGCTTCTTCACAGGTGAATAACCCTAAACATGCATAGTTTATTCTCAAATGTCCTAGACCTCCAAATGTAGATCAGGTGTCAAGATCTCACAAGGAAATTCCTGAGAAGAATTAGAAACAGTGATAGAGATACATGTTATGTAGTACAACTAAGATGCATTCAAAAGATAGATAGAAAAATCCTGCTTAAATTAGAATTGGGAATGGACAATATGGAATTATTTTGCTCTTTAATTTCATTGTATAGATCTATAACACAACTTTAATATGCTACTCATTGTTAGTCTATTGTAAAATTACACTTTATTATAACAAACATTTTATTGTTAGGTTTGGGTTAGGGTTACAGTTAGGTTTAGCCTCAGATGTCCATATAAACGCTAACTCTAACAGAGCCATGAACCTGAACATGACCCTCAGGTACAGCCCTGACACAGACACCACTACGTTCCCGAGTGGCAGAATAGCTTCTAAGACACACATGACTCATGTGTGGCCATATCCCTTTGGCAACAATGTGGTCACATGTGGTGTCCAGACTGCAGGTGGCTGCAGGACCCTTAGTGGTAATAAGAAACACAAACCCACCCACAGCTGTGTCAGAGCCATGAACAGCATATAATTATGGTCCCAGGTGGCAAGCAGCTCATAGATTTCTTTTGTCCTCCTATAGGAAATTTTTCATTTTCTCCAAGGCTCTAGAGCAATACTCTTGTGTTTTTTATTTGCTTGGTGTACATAATCATTTCATGAAATGTGCATATAGAGAAGCATATTTTAATGATAGCTAAATATGTGACCACAAGGATACCATATGGGTACTTTTCTCATCATGATACGGTGTATACCAAGTTGGAAACTCTAGCCACATCCAAAGTGTTTAGAGCCATGGTTGGCTTGGAAATCACTATGTAGTCCAAGCTGGATACATAATAATTCTGGTGTTGTGGGAAGTTCTGGTGCTACAGGAGACACCAAGTTGGACAAAGGAAATTAGTCTTAAGAGTAAAAAGTTAGAAATAATTTTGTATTCAGAAAAATACAGTCATATTGCTTAATACTACATAGAGGGAGCAGCAATATAAACAGTGAGCAACCTATCACAATACCAAACCTACACTAACAACAAAAGAAAGAACAAATAAGTAACAACACCTCAAAGCATAATAAAGATTACCCAAAACCCAAATGCAGAAAAAAACAACAAAACCCAAAAACATCTAAACAGGATTCTTTTGGTTGTAGCTTGTATGTATTTCCTTTCACTGGGCTATTCTTTTCTGAGATTATTAATTGGTTGTGGTTTCATGAGGGTATCTGGGATCCTTAGGTTGGAGTTTTCCCTCTAATGCTTTCTGGAGGGCCAGCTTGGAAGATAGGTATTATTTCAGTCTGACTTTGTCATGAAATATCTTGTTTACTCCATCTAAGGTGATTAATAATTTTGCTGGGTATAGTGTTCTTGGTTGGCACCCATGCTCTTTTAGTGACTGTATAACTTCTGACCAAGCCATTCTAGCTTTCATTGTTTCCATTAAATAGTCAGGTGTTATTCTGATGGGTCTGCATTTATAAGTAAGTTGGCCCTTTTCTTTTGCAGCTCTTAAAATTTTTCCTTGTTCTATATGCTTTGTGGCTTGATTATTTTGTGGTGTGCTGACTTTTTTAGGGGTGTCATATCTATTTGGAGTTGTGTAAGCTTCCTGTATCTTTATAGGCATTTCCTTCTTCAAGTTAGGAAAGTTTTTTTCTATGATTTTATTGAATTCATTTTCTGTGCCTTTGAGCTGGTATTCTTCTCCTTCTATTCCTATCATTCCCAAGTTAGGTCTTTTCATGGTGTCCCAGATTTTCTGAACATTTTGTGTTATGGCTTTTTTGTTTCAGTATTTTCTTTGACTGATATATCTATTTCAGCTACTGAGTCTTCTACTTCAGAGATTCTCTCTTCCATCTCTTGGATTCTTTTGGATATGCTTGTATGTGTAGTTCCAGCTCTTTTTCTTCAGGTTTTTTATTTCCATCTTGGCCTCATTTTGTGCCTTTTTATTGCTTCTATTTCAGTTTTTAGTTCCTGAAATGTTTTTTAACTTTTTGGTTTACCTTTTCTTGGTTTTCTTTCAAGGATTTGTTTATCTCTTCCAATTTTTTTTGTATTTTCTTCTATTTCTTTAAGGGAATTTTTTTTATATCTTCTTTGAAGGCTTCAATGATCTTCATAAAGGTGTTTTTGGTATTGCTTTCTTCTGCTTCCTCTTCATTGCTCTGTTCAGGTCTTGAAGTTGTAGAACCACCACTTTCTTCTGGGCAGGTGTCTGAATTTCAAGTCTCCAGTCCTTCTCTGATGATGCAGTCTGCCCTGGAGGTGAGGCTGGCTGTGCAATGTCCCCTCTTTTAGATGTGGTTAGAGGAGCCCCTCACAGCCAAACCCCAGTCCAGCCTGCTAAGGAATGTCTGGGGTCAAGCACTACAGACTGATCCTGGTCCCAGAACACAACTGTCCCATGTGGAGATTCAGGCACAGTGGCCTGCTGACATCACCTCACCTCTGGGCAGAGTCTGAGTCTGAATTTCAAAGTCTTCAGTCCTCTGCTGATGCAATAGGAGGCTGGGTGGCCCTGCAAGGTCCCTCTTTTAGGAGCAGCTGGAGGAGGCCCTCACAGCTAAATTCTAGTCCTGTCTGCTAGGGAGTGTCTGGGGTCAAGCACCACAGACCAATCTTGGTCCCAGAAAACAACTTTCCTAAGTGGGGATACAGCCAAAATCTTTACACTGCTTCTCTGTCTGCTCAAAGTTCCCCTTTTTGTCAGCACTTGTCTCAGAGCCCATGGGATCACATTGTTCATATATTAGCCCTCTGACTCACTCCAGTCTCAGAAGTCAGATCTGTTCCTGGGAGAGCATGAATAAAGCAGTCGCCAGGAAATAACCCTTCTTCACTATGCTCTGAGACCTGCCATGCCAATGAACAAAGCATAACCTTTACTCCTGTGTTTTCTCTGTTCATTACAGTCTCTCTCTGTAGCTCTGGGTTGCCACAAAGTTCTGACTTCAGCTTGGACTCCTGGGATTTGCAAGCACATGTTGCCATACCTGGCTTCCTTCTCCCTTTCCCAAGGCCTATATATCTTGCATCTTTACCTTCCTACACCACAGAATATAGGCTCTTGAAGCATTAAGTATTCTAACCTTGCTCAT
Source organism: Sigmodon hispidus (assembly GCA_004025045.1). NCBI lineage: Eukaryota > Metazoa > Chordata > Mammalia > Rodentia > Cricetidae > Sigmodon > Sigmodon hispidus. The sequence continues at coordinate 12,611 of PVIH01029575.1, forward strand.
GTCACATAACTTATAGCCTCAACCTCCTGGAGGAAGAGGCAGAAAGTTGAAGAATTCAGAGCTAGTGTTTTTTTTTCTCTTTAGATCATATTCATAGTTTAATAAGGAGGGTCCAAAATAAAGTTGATCAACTTTAGTAATACTGTGGCTAAAAGATGTGGAAAGAGAATTCTTTCTGTGAGAGATTTTTTTTGAGACAGGCTTTATGTATCTCATTCTCTACTTCAAATTTCTGAGTGCTATGCTCATAGGAGTGTACAAATTCCCTGGAAATCAGCTCTTTTTCAGTCTTTCTGAATTTTAGAAAGACAGGTAAGGAGAAGGTTTGTCACTATAGCCACCAAGAAAATTAATTGAGACCTCAATAGGACAGCAACTTATAGAGGACTCAGCTCCTTAAATTGTAAATGGTGACTGTGCTCAACAGATCAGGGTGTTCCTGGAGCCAACCTCTTACATTCTTTGCAGATTGAAAAGATGCTTGGTGAGAAGAGGCAGAGAAAGATCTATGTCTCGGGGATCTTCCAGTCTATTACAATGACACCTAATTCTCCCTTGATTCCCAAGCCTCTGCTCCCATTCCAGGCCTAACTAGAGTCATCTTTTACCCTTAGCAAGTTGTCTGTGCCCCACTGTGCTTCTTGCATGTGGTTGCTTGATGATGCCCAGTGTGTGTGGGCTCAGGGATCTGTCTTCTGCTTCAAATGTTCATAATTTTAATTGTCTTATATGTGGGTTCCTTTGCTACTTGGAATTCATCCAGAAGGTCAGTTTTGCAGAAAAGCTTCTGCTGACAATTTATTGTTCCCTCAGACTATAC
>PVIH01029576.1:0-13429 GCA_004025045.1 Sigmodon hispidus
GCCCCCTGCTCCAGAGTGTGCTGGGACGCCGCAGAGGGCACCGGTCCCGGTGGCAGAACTGGAAGCAATGAGAGCTCAACTCTCCCTCCCAGGCCAGGATACAGGCGCTGAGGCCTGCCGAACCCTCCTCACCTCTGGTCAGGGTTCGCATCCGCCCCTCAGAGACCCCTGCAGTTGGATTGCTCAGTTCACTCAGTTCGGGGTCGCAGTAGGGATCCTTGCAGATACCCTCAGCAGCAGCAGGAGCTGTGGGTGTGGCCAGGTGCAGAGTTCAGCTGCCCCCTGCTCCAGAGTGTGCTGGGACGCCGCAGAGGGCACTGGTCCTGGCGGCGGAACCGGAAGCAATGAGCTCTCTAGGTTTTTCATATAAGCATCTAGAGGTATCTAGAGGTATGAATTTTCTTCTTAGTACCATTTTCATTGTGTCCCATAATTTTGGGTATGTTGTGGATTCATTTTAATAAATTCTAGGAAGTCTTTGATTTTTTTCTTTCTTCTTCCTTGACTCTGTGGTGGTTCAATTGAGAAATGTTCAGTTTTCATAAGTTTGTAGGCTTTCTATGGTTTTGGTTGTTGTTGAACTCTAATTTTAGTCCACGGTGGTCTGATAGGATATAAGGAGTTATTCCCATTTTTGAATATTTACAGGTATTTGCTTTATAATTGAGTATGTGGTCAATTTTAGAGAAACTTTCATACAGTGTTGAGAAATATGTATATTCCTTTGTGTTTGGATGGAAAGTTCTCTCTATATATATCTATTATGTCCATTTGAGTCATAATATTTGTTAGATTTCTTATTTCTCTGTTAAGTTTCTGTCTGGTAATCCTATCAACTGGTGAAATTGGGGTATTGAAGTCTCCTACTCTTCATGTATGGTGTTTAATATGAGATTTAAGCTTTAGCAATATTTCTCTTATATATGTAGGTGCCCTTGTGTTAGGGGCATAAATGTTCATGACTGAGACTTCATTTTGGTGAATTTTTCCTGAGATCAATAAGTAATGTCCATCCTGATGTCTTTTGATTGATTTAAGTTTGAAGTCTATTTTGTGAGATATTAGAATGGCTACACCAGCTTGTTTCTTAAGTCCATTTGATTGGCAAGTTTTTTCCAACCCCATACTTTGAACCAGTGTCTGTCTTTGAAGTTGCAGTGTATCTCTTGAATGCAGCAGAAGAATGAATTTTGTTTAGTATCCTTCATGTTAGGCTGTATTTTTTTATAGGTGAATTGAGTTTATTAATGTTAAGAACTATTAATGACCAATGATTGCTATTTCCTGTTATTTTTGGTGGTATTGAGTGTGTATTTCTCTTCTTTGTGTTTTTCTTCTGTGAGATTATCTATTGCTTTTGGCTTCAAGGGTGTATCTAGCTTCCTTAGGTTGTAGTTTTCCTTCTAGTGTTTTCTGTAGGTCCAGATTTGTAGATAGGTATTGTTTAAATCTGTTCTTGTCATAAAATATCTTGTTTACTCCATCTATAGTGATTGACATTTTTGCTGTGAATAGTAGTCTGGGCTGACAACCATGGTCTTTTAGTGTCTGTATAATATCTGACCAGGACCTTCTGGCTTTCATTATTTCCATTGAGAAATCTGGTGTCTTTCTAATGGGTCTGCCTTTATAGATAACTTGGCCTTTTTCCTTTGCAGCTCTTAGTACTTTTTGTTTGTTCTGTAGGATAAGTGGTTTTGTTATATACCAAGCAGACTTTTTTGAGGGTTCTAGTCTATTTGGTGTTTTGTAAGCTTCTTGTACCTTCATAGGCATTTTCCCCTTTAGATTGGGAAAGTTTTTTTCTATGATTTTATTGGGTATATATTTGTAACTTTGAGTTAACATTCTTCTCCTTCAATTCTAAGTATTCCTAGGTTTGGTCTTTTCATGGTATCCCATATTTCCTAGATGTTTTATGTTAAGACTGTTTTGGTTTCAGTGTTTTCTTTGCCTGATGTATTTATTTCCACTGTTGAATCTTCCACTCCAGAGATTCTCTCTTCCATCTTTTGTATTCTGCTGGTTATACTTGCATCTGTAGCTCTAGTTTGTTTCTTCAGATTTTTTATTTTCAACATTGCCTCGGTTTGTGTCTTCTTTATTGATTCTATTTTGATTTTTAAATCTTGAAAAGTTTTCTTCACCTGCTTGATTGCTTTTTCTTGGACTTTTTATTTTCTTTCAGGGATTTGTTGATTTCTTCCAATTTCTTGTTTATCTTTTCTTCTATTTGTTTAAGAATACTTTTATTTCCTCTTTTAAGGCTTCTATTAACATAATAAAGTTGTTTTTAAGGTATTTTCCTTCTACTTCTTCTGCATTGCAATGATCAGGTCTTGTCATTGTAGAACCATGAGATTCTTGTGATGTTGCCATGTTGTTCTTTATGTCGTTATATGTATTCTTCCACTGACATCTGCCCATTGCTTCTTTGGATCACTGCAAGATTTTTCTGTATCTCAGGAAGCTGATTTTGGTGCATTCTGTTATGAATGTCTCTGTATCTTAGGAAGCCTCTCTTGGTCCAATCCCGGCTCTTAGTTCACTTGGAGGTAGTGTATTCTGTGTCACAGTGCCCTGTATTTGGTGTAAGAAGAGCTGGCTGATTCTGCATTTCAGGGATCCAATCTTGGTCCAATATAAACTCTTGATCCAGAGGGAGCTCTTGATCCTATAGAGGAAAGTTATTGGTCTCAGGTACCCCTCTTAATCCAGTAGATCCTGACACACTGTGAGTCTTAGGTGACTATTCTCTACCCAATAGGAACTAAGGAACTGTGGGTCTCAGGGAACCTCTCTTGATTAACAAGTATTGGGGGACTGTGTGTTTCAGATTGCTCCTGATGTGATGGGGTGGGTTGGGGTTGGGGTGGGGTTTTGTACTTGGGGGTGTTTAGCAAACTAAATTTTACTGAGGCTTCTAGCCTGTAGAGGTTTTTACTGCTGGCCTGGATTTAGGGAAGAGATGAGTAGAGGTAGGGTTCCCAGGGCCTGGGTCCCAGATCCAAGACTCTCTGCCTGGGTTGGGTAGAATATTACTCACTGAAATAAAAATTCTAGTTGGTATTTAATGAAAACTCAGAGCCAGATACTGGGGAAAATCTGTATTATCAAGAGAGAGAAAATAGACCACAGTCAATTCTCACCCAGTCAACTTCCTAGGTTAACAAGCTGTCTTCAAGAGTCTTCAGCCTGGCTGGTCGCTCCTACAGAATACCTCATGTCTGCCTATGCCTCCTTAAATATCTTCCTCACCCAATTGTTTCACTTCTGGGTTCAACTCTGCATCATAATCCTAGAATTAGGATTAAAGGTGTGAGCTACTACTATTTGGTTGTTAGGCCTTGAACTCACAGAAACACAGAAAGATCTCTGTTTCCTGATTTATGAGATTTAATCATAAATCATATAGCATAGGTTACCACTCAGTCATTCCTGTGCTGGGATTAAAGGTGAGAGTTACCATTCTCTGATCCTCATGGCTTGACTGTGGGTAATTCTGGTCTCTGATATTCCAGGCTGATTTTATTAAATATAAAATATATCATCACAACTCTTCTCTTAGTCCAATGGGTGCAAAAGATCTGTGGGTCTCCAAAAATCAGCATCTTAATCAAATAATTGATCTACTGATTAGAGATCTCACTAGTTAAATAAACTATTGTTTAGGCCATTCCCTCTGAATTGAAGCATTCCTTCTTGGTGTGGGGGAGGATTATAAGACTTAGAAAGAGGCTTAGAAAGCTAAAGAACATTTTACCTAAAGGCTCAGAGAGTTCATGTAACTTAGAAGGTTCAGAAAACTCAGAAAGTTACAGAATTTTTAAGGCCTCTCTTCAAGGTTATATAAACAGACAATACTTGCTGGGGACAGGTAAGCTATTCAGGGACCTCTAGGGATGTTGCTTTAATGAGTTATCATCCTGGTGATGTAGTGTGCTTTGAGGCTCTCATTCTTTAGTAAGAAGGCCTCATCAATACTCTCTAAGTAACCTTAATTATCTAGTTGGCTTGGTAAGTTAGACTTGGGGTAGTATTGTTTCTTTCAGTTATTGGCATTCAATCTAAAGTGAACAGTCATTTGTTCATGTCTATTCATTATATATATAGACAGATTTATATATATATAATAGATAGACAGCTTTATATATAATATATATTATATATAATATATATAATATGTCTATTATATATATAATAGACAGCTTTATATATATATAAATATAAAGCTGTATATATATATATATATATATATATATATATATATATATAAAGCTGTACATGCCAAAATGCTTGAGATAGGGGTTATAGGGGTTAAAGGGAAAAACAAGTATGAAATAAAGGTGACAGCATGGTTTGGTTTTATAGAATTCAAAGGGATAACACGGGACATGCATATTTATATAATCATTGTTTTTCAGACATTGGAGATACAGAAGTGATCAAAACACATCCAGTATCTGATGTCAAGCAGCTTTAATTCTTGTTGAGAGTAGATAGCATATCAAAGACAAAGCAAGTATATAAATAACATCTCCTTGTTAGTAAGGTAAATAAAACAAGGTGAAGAGGTTCAGAGAAATAAGGATGCTGTTTGTAAAAAACCAAGGAGCTGTTTCTGAAGATGGCCTTAAGCAGCAGTGAGATGCAGACAGACCATTATATGTTTATATTGTTTAATGTAGAGTCAATAGACTTGTGGAGGGCTGGAATAAGGCAAATGGAGAGATGGCTTCTGGATTAGGGCAAAAAAGGAGAGAGTTTTTCTAAGGAGAAAAATTATATTACGATAAAGAAATATATGAGCCCCACACATCAGCACCATGCACCAACTCAGAGAAAAGCTGTTGCAGGCCTGTATTGAATCAAGGGTCTGATATACACTTTTGGGCAGATGGCCTGTGGTTAAGTCCTGCCTGTGGAGGCCAAGACTGAAATGTAACACTGCAAGGCTGAGAGTGTCCCTGCCACTGAGACCAACAGGACCCTCAAGCAAAGGTTCCAATTTTCTCTTCTACCACACACCAGCGCTGCTGAAATAGAGAGAACATTGAGGGAGGAGCTGAGAACCACACAGTTCAACTCAGCATCAACTGGTCAGAAACTCAGTCTAAACTCCTCTGCAGATGATATGTATCAGTGCTTCTCAACCTTCTTAATGTTGCATCCCTTTAATACAGGTCATATTGTGGTGACTCCCAACCATAAATTTATTTTTGTTGCTACTTAATAGCTGTAATTTTGCTACTGTTATGAATCATAATGTAAATATCTGTGTTTTCTGATGGTCATAGGTGAAAGGGTGTCCCACCACTATCTACTGGTTGAGAATCACTGATATATACACTGAATCTAGTTTTACAGACTTGAACTTAAAATGCAAATTGAATCTTACTATCAGGCACAGTTTGCTATATGATATATTACTGAAAAAGAAAATAAATAATTTAAAATCCACTCTCCCAAAGGAGAAATTCTGACTGATATGACATTTATAAAACTAATGTACATTTATTATGCATTGTTGTTTGTTACTGTTAACATTTTGTTAGTTTTAAATCTTTACTTATCCTAGCCTGCCTGGTTAGATTTTAGGATTGTTCATTTTGTTTTCTCATCCGATCTGTTACAGTGTGTGCTCTGCTATTCTTTCTATATACAACTCACATAGTTCCCCCTCATTTCAACCCCTCCTCTCTTTACTTCTCAGCTACCACCTCCAGTTTAATAATCTTTAAGCCATGTGGATGATAACAGTATCTCAAACATCCCTGTTTCAGATACTATCCCACGGTCCTGCCTTTGATTGGCCTAATACCAATCTATAGCCTTGCTCAAACCTTTCACTCCAGATCTAAGAAACAAACTTACTAGTCTACATTTTATTCTTTTATTCTCCAACAGTTGTTGAGGTTAAAAAGATGGGTGTTTTTAACTGGCTAGTATGGCATTTACACATGGCCCTAAATGACAGTTTGGGTTACTTCTGGGGATAATACTCTACTTTGGGAGTGATATGGGAAGATCACACCTGATTCTGAATGATTAAATCCTGACATGTGCACATTGACTGAGCAGCTGACAAAAGCCAATCAATAAATAATCCAAGGCAGAAATATATAACAAAGTGAAAAATCAAGGCATATTATTCCACCTGAGAATAGTAATTCTATAGTAATAGATCACAGTGGGAGAAAGTTTGATTAAATCCCAAAGAATTTAAGGTGAATATTTAACAAAATGAAAGAGACTACAGATTCTTAAATGAATTGAAAGAAAATATAAACAAGCAGGTGAAAGACATAAAACAGTCAATAGAAGATATAAAACAGAAACTCACAAAAGACATTTAAATACTGAAAATCATATGAAAATTTTAGAAATTAAACTATAGTAAGTCAAATAAGAAACTCAGTAGATAGAATGGATCAAGTGGAAGGTAGAATACCAGTAATAGAAGACAAGAGAGATGCATTTTAATATTCAGATAGTAACAAAGATTAAAAAAATAAAAAAATTAGGAGACAACATGTGAATTTTATGGGATAGCATTAAAAAATCAAAATTATGAATCAGGATAATACATAAAGAATCTCAGTTAAAGTCATAAACAATATGCTTAATATGCTTAATAAAATCTTTGTAAGGAAAAAAACCCCAACCAACTAGCCAGTCAAACAACCAAACAAATAAAAGACCCAAATGTAGAGAAAGAAGTGACCATCTAGACTTAAAAGCTCTTTAGGGTACCAAGCAGATAAGACTAGAAAAAACTTACCCACATCATACTGTGGCTAAAATACTAAGTGCAGAGAATAAAGAAAAGTACTGAAATTTTCAAGAGAAAAACATAAAGTCACATGTGAGACAAATCCATCAGTGCCACACAGATTTCCGAACAGGAAACCCTAAAATTTAGGGGAACACAGAAGAACATATTCCAAGCTTTCAAAGGTAAATTGCCAACCCACACAAATGAATTAAGCAAAATTATTATAATTAAAGAAGAAAGAACTTTCCATGATAAAGACATATGGAAAGAATTCATAACCATTAGTCTCACAGAAGATACTTTGAATGAATCATTTGGATTGGGGAGGAAGATGATCATATCCGTAACACTACAGGGAAAAAACATGTTAGAAGAATAGATAAATGGATGAGAAATAGGAGAGTAAACACTACAAAATTAATGACTACAGAATGACAGGAATTAATTATATCCTTCAATAATATTTGACTATTAAAGGACTAAATTCCCCAGTCTAGACACACAGACTAAAAGGGGAAATAGCAACAAACAAATACAGCTCTTACTTCTCATCAAAGGAAATTTTCTTTGCAGCAGATAAAGATCATAACAGAAAACCACATCTGATCAAAATGTAGAGGACAGATAATTGACCATGTGGTGCCCAATCCCAGCAGTTAAATTTATATCACAACTCCTACAGGTAAAGTTTGTGACAGAAGAGAAGACAGGACGATTAGAAGGAAGGCTGCTGTGAGACTGTGTCTCCTAGAAATGGCAGGGAAGCTTCGCCTATGGTACCCCAACAATATGGCTGCCTATACATTTGAGCAATGACAACATCCATGCTAACATGGAAGGAGAAAAATCTCATAGAGCCCCAACTCTAGACATACAACTAGAGGCAACTAATGAATGCCAAATGTTGGAAAAATGGTCTTTACCAGGGATGAATCCCCTAACTGCTTATTCAAAATCAATTAGGTAGCTCTGAAATCAGATAAACAAAAATAACAGTAAATAGATTAAGTAATTTGTGTATATATATATATACATAATGTATATATATACATATATTTGTGTGTTTATAACAATTACAATTAAGGAAAAATAGACCAGCAATTAGAGAAGTAATGGGGTGGAGAATGAGAAAGAACAGAGAAAGAAGGAAGGGGAAATGATATAAATACACTTTAATTTCACAAACATTTTTAAGAGGATCCAATTATTTGTGGCCCCCAAGAAACACACTTTACCAACAAAGCTAAACTTAACCTTAAGCTGAAGGTATGAATAAAGCTATTTCTGAAAAATGGAGTTATGCACACATTTAATTCCAGTACTTGGAGGCACAGGCAGGTGGATCTCTGAGAGTGTGAGTCTAGAATTGGCTATAGAGCAAATTCCAGGATTTCCAAGCAGATCTACATAGATAAACCAAGTCTGGAGAAAGAAACAACTAAACAAAAAAGCGAGAGCGAGAGAGAGCGAGCGAGAGAGAGAGAGAGAGAAAGAGAGAGAGGGAGGGAGGGAGGGAGGGAGGGAGGGAAAAAAAAGGAACTAGAGAAAAAGCAGGAGTTGACTGCTATATTTGACAAAATATACTTCAAACTGAAACCACTCAGAAAGGAAAAAGACAGAACAAAAAGCAAGAAAAAAATTATAGACATTATAGAGCAGTATCCCTGATGAGCATAGATGCAAATATTCTCAATAAAATAGTTGCAAACTGTTGGCTTCAGTCCAGAGATTCAAGGATGCCTCAACAAATATGCAACTCAATATGTTTAATATCATAAATAAATGGACTTGACAGAAATCATAATTATCCTAACAGATGCATTCAAATTCTTTTACAAAATATAACTCTCATTCAATATAAAATCCTGAAGAAACATGAATAGAAAGAACATAGCTCAACATTATAAAGGCTAGATAAGGCAAATTTATAGACAACATTATGCTAAATGGAAAAACTAAAATCATTTTCACTAAAATCAGATATAAAATACAGGTGTCCATTTTTTCCACTCTTATTTAATAATACAAGACAAAGAAATAAAAAGAACACAAAAGGAAAGAAGTCAAAGAATTCTTATTTGCAGATAATAATGCTACTACATATGAGCTGCTAAAGACTCCACCAGAGAACTCTTTTATCTGATGAATACTTCAGCAAATGCCAAGACACAGAATGAATATATAAAATTACTAGCCTTCCTATATACCAGTAACATGCATGCTGAGAAAGAAATCAGAAAACTGAATTCATTCATAATTGCCTACACAAACAAAAATAATACTCCCCCATATGAAAACAATAACATCAAAGAAAAAAATTGAAGAAAATGTTAAAAGATGAAAAGACCTGCAGTACTCATGAATTGGAATAATTAATACTTTGAAAATACAACCAAATTAAGATTACAATTTTATTCTTCGCTAAAGTAGAAAAAAAATAACCTTTTTGGACTCATATGAAAGTACAAAAGACCCTGGATAGCCAGTGCGATCCTGAGCAAAGAAAGCAATGGCAGAGGAACTACCTGACCTCAAGCTTTTCTACAGGGCAGCGGTGGCAAAACACGGCTGGACTGTACTAGCACAGAAACAGGTCAATTGAACATTATAAAAAACACCCAGTTACAGTCATCTGATTTTAGACAGAGATGTCAAAACAAAGCCCCCAAACAACAACACATTGGAGACAAATGAGTGCCTTCAAAAAATGGTGCTGGCAAAATTTGATATCCACATGTAGAAAGAAGGAAGCCACAACAATCAGAAGTTTTTGTCCTGCCAGAAACTCTCAAATGCCTGGCAGCTGCTTCCCAAATAACTGCTTCAGAGGCTTACTATTACTTATAAATGCTCAAGCTTATTGCTAACCAGCACTTACACTTAAATTAACCCATAATTCTTATCTATGTTTAGCATGTGGTTTGGTACTTTTTCTCAGTCCAACAGTCTCATCTTGCTCCCTTTGGTGACTGCATCTCTGTTTTTCCTCTTCCCAGAATTCTCCTAGTCTGGTTGCACCACCTATACTTCTTGCCTGGCTACTGGCCAATGAGCATTTTATTAAATAAATATGAATGCCAAATCTTTACAATTGTACAAGAGCATTATCCTACAGCATGAGGATACATTCTTCACTTTCTGTGAAAATCAACTTCAAATGGATCAATATCTTAATGTAAAAACCTGAACTCTGAAACAGATAGATCTAAAGTAAGGGACACATTTTATCATGTCAGTCTAGGCAAGGCTAGAGACTCACGAAATACTTATAACAATTGACAAGTAAAATTCCATTAAATTAAAACACATCTGTGTAACTAAGGAGCAATTAATTGAGTGAAGTAAATGGATGCCTACAAAAAAGGAAGAAATCTTTACAAGTCGTATGTGTAGAGAATTAACACCTAAGATATGCAAAGAACTATAAAAGAAATACAAAATCAAACCCCCATCTATAAATGAGCTAATAAAATGAGTAGACATTCCAAAATGTGAAGTGGAAATGGGCAACACGTGTGGAAATGTTCATTCTCACTAACCATCAGAGAAATGTAAACTAAAGCTACTTTAAAATTCTATGTTACCCCAGTAAGAATGACAGTTTTTAAGAAAAGAAATGGTAACAAGTATCTGTGAGTGTGCAGACAAAGGGAATGCTAAAACACTGCTGTATGTATGTAAAATGGTGTAGCCACTATGGAAATCAGTATGGAAGTCCCTCAGAAAAACTAAAAATAATTGGGTCATGTGACCAAACACTAGCACTCCTGTGTATTCACTTGAATGACTCCAAGTTAACAGATGTGAGGGATTTTTGCAGTCTGTTTATGAAAGATTCGTTGAAAATATCTAAAAGATGAGACCAACTAGAAAAGAAAGTATGGTATATACACAGTGAAATCTTTTCAGCCATAAAGAAAAATACATGTTATTTGAGGGAAGATGGATGCATCTGGAGATAACCACACTAGGCAAATTAGAAATCAGTGTCAGAAAGAAACACATATATCACACAGTTTCTTTCATTTATGGTCAGATCTCATGTAGATGTAAACAGTGACCTGAAAGTGGAAGCAACATTGTCTATAGTTTTAAAGGGGACTAAGGGATGAGAAAGGGAGAAGCCTAAGGGAAAGGCTGGGAATATGTTTAAAGTACATTATATTTGCATAAAATTAGAAAACACATGAGGCATTCTACTTAGAAAGGGAGAAGGCTGCTTACAGCTCCAGAGGACCTACTCATAACTAGGCTGAGACACTGCTTTTAGTCCTCTGATAGGGCACCGGGTGGTCATGGGGTGAGTGTGTTAGGGGCATCAGGTGGTCATAAGGTGAGTATGTTAGGAGCGTCAAGTGGTCATGGGATAAGTGTGTTAGAAGTGCCAGGTGGTCATGGTGGTGGTGTGCAGCAAAGTAAAACTGCTTACTAATGACCAAGGAAAGAAAGGACTGGAGGACTATAGTCTCATTAACGGTCATGCTCTCAATGACCTAAGGACTTCTCATGGGCTCTACCATTACCTCTCAGGTACCTCCTTGGAGACCAATCCTGTTTTATACATGGACTTACAGCAGTCATAGAAGATGTGTGCCTGGACCCGAGGGACTTCAACGGGGGTCGACCAACCTGTGGGAGGGATGAAAGGACGGGAGATACAGGAATGACCGCCAGACAAAGGATTCTGATCAGGCTGCGAAATTTCATTTTCACACACAAGCTTATATACTTCTTAAACAGGGAAATGCTATTTTGGAAAAGGTGAATGGGCAAGGTGTCAGGGCCAGGTGGCAGAATGTTGTGCAGGGTGAGAAGGTTAGCAGTCATGATACACTGCAAGGCTGCCTAGCAACTTAACCACTAAATGTTCTAACTGACCACTAGATGTTCTAAATAAATTACCTAAAAGAAAGGGGTAGAGGGGAGGGCTATTGTGTTAGTAAAGGAGAATGGAATTTTCCTCAAAAGGCTATTATGTTAGTTATAAGAATGGAGAAATACTTTATGTTGGTCATAAGAATGAAGAAATATTTTATGTTAGTTATAAGAATGGAGAAATATTTTATGTTAGTCATAAGAATGGGGAAATATCTATGCCTTGGTTCCCAGCATCTCCTCCCTTTTAGTTACTTTAAGTGAGGCATTAGTCAGCATGGGGCAAATTACTTTCTGCAATGAAGCAGGGTTGAGCCATGAGGGGAGGGTAGAGATTCTAACACTTCCTAGGAATGTCCTCATTAAGGCCAAGATAGCTCTAAACTTGGTTGGGTTTCTCAGGGCCTATTGGAGGAGGATGTGTTTTTCTGGAAGGAAAGGAGATTTTTCACACCAACCTTTATGCAGTCTAGTATGCCCTTCAATGGTACCAGAAATTTTAGAGATGGTTGGACTCATCTCACCTTCTACAGTTTTTGCTGCACCCTCAGGCATTTTTACTGTTCAATTTTCCCATGCACAAGTATGTCCCTCTCTAAGCAAGGGGGCCTGAACACAGGAAGCCTCAACAGTGGAGGGTTCTTCTTGCTTTTATCAATTAAGTCAAGTCTGTGATAATATACTTGGATAGGCTTTGACTAAAGGGAGGTGATTTGTTCTTTGACAAATCTGGTCAGTCTGGAAACTGCCCACAGGCCAAAGGCAACTCCTAGGAGCAGATCCACGAGGGGCCCAAGAAAAGAGGGTAAGAGGGTGGTTAGCCAAGAGGAGGCAGAAAACCAGTTCTGAAACCAGCCCATTTCTGATTCTTTCTCCTTTCTTCTCTTTTCTAGCTCTTCCCCGACCTTACCATGCTATCTCTGACTACTCCTGAGTGATCTGTACAAAGCAGCATTCTTCCTTGAATGCTTCAGAGTCCTCCTTGCTGTAAAAACAGGAGATCGAGCCCTCTATGATTCTGCAGTACTATTTCTGACAAGGAAGCCAGGGAGCTTTCTAAGGCAGAAACTCCTTTTTCTAGTTGGGCGATATCCTCATCAATGGAACTGCGGAGTTCTGAATAATGTTTGTCAGAGAACTAGAGAGGCAGCACCAAGTCCCGACAGGACAGCAAGTGTTACAGTGGTGGCTGGTTCCCTTTTAAAGCAGGTGGTATAGGGGGCTGTAGCAGAGTGGGCCTCCCATAAGCCCACAAACTGGTCTTGAGTATAATAGATAAGACGAGGGACGACTTGAACTAAAATATAAAATAAGGGCTTTTGAGGGTTGTTCAGGGCTAGAGAAATACAGGGCGTAAGGCCATCATAGCAGGCCCACTAGGTGTCATTATGGGGAAGAATACATCTTTCTGTTTGGTTAATGGTTTTTGTGATATTGCACAGGTGAGTATTTGAGGATGAAACAGAGGTGCCTTCAGTACTTACACAGAGGCCTGAGTCTGTAACCTGTGAGAGAGTTTATGAAGAGGTTGTTGTTGCCATCAGCAGTGTAGGGGGTCTGTAATAACAGCAAAATCAATGCTCACATCAATGCCCTCATAACAAGGTGGTGAGGAATGGTAGCAAAGCCAGCATGAGGAAACTAAATCAGGGTGTGTGGCATTAAGTGTAGTAAAGGTATGCTTGATCTACTAGGAGCCCTACTGCGACCCTGAACTGAGTGAACTGAGCAAACCAACTGCAGGGGTCTCTGAGGGGCGGATTCGAACCCTGACCAGAG
>PVIH01029577.1:0-13429 GCA_004025045.1 Sigmodon hispidus
ACTGAGAATCAATCTCCCCAAGGACCCAGCAATACCACTTCTGGGTATATACCCTAAAGAGGCACATTCACACTCCAAAGGTATTAGCTCAACTATGTTCATAGCAGCATTATTTGTAATAGCAAGAACCTGGAAACAACCTAGATGTCCCTCAACTGAAGAATGGATTAACAAACTGTGGTACATCTACACAATGGAAAGCTACTCAGCAGTAAGAAAAAAATGATATCCTGAAATTTGTAGGCAAATGGATGGATTTGGAGAATATCCTCCTGAGTGAGGTATCACAAACTCAGAAAGATAAGCAGGGGATGTACTCACTCATTAGTGGTCTCTAAACAAACAAACAAGAAAAAAAGCCAAACATGCCCAAGCTGCAAACCACAACCACTGAACAGCTTGGGATCAGAAACACCCTGGACTGACCCTTCAGATCCCAGTCCAACTATAGGAACACCTGACTCACTCTTGAGGGAGGGGGGACAAAACTGGATTTGCCAGGAGTGGAGACTGATCTAAGCATTATTGGGTCAGTGGGACCATAGGACTGTCTGCTCCCTGCCCAGGGAAGGGTTGGGGAGTTGTGGAGAAGAAAAAATGACCTGATGTGGCTGGAGGGGGAAGGGAACTTGAATAAGGATATACAGGGATGAAAAAAAATTCGGATGGAAAGCTGAACACAAAGTAAATATATGTGTAGCAATCTTATTTGCATTATCACCCTTGATAAGTCATGCTTATGATTTTTATCTTCTTCATAGTTATTGTTAACTTATCAGCATTTTAAATTCATTTTACTGTTTTTCTTGATAAATACAAATTAAATAAAGAAGAAGTAAAAAAAGAAAAGAAAAGTTTAGTAGGTAAAAGAAAAAAACTTCTGATTTTTCCTGCTTTCTCTTTTTTTTACACTCAGGTATTTCAGTTTCTGGTTCAACTTCCTAGAATCAAAGTGTGTGGGATCACATCCTGTCAATTTTGACTTTGAACTCACAGACATTTGACTTTCAATAAGGATATACAAGGATAGAAAGTATTACTTCTTTGTTCATAATAATAAAAAAAAGAAAGTAAATTAGGTACAATCTTTCAGACTAATGAAAATAGAATTAATAAATGAATATTTTCTCTGTGTTTTTTAATTGTTAGTGACGTAGATATTATTGATGTATTTATTGTTTTATATATTGTATATAGTTATAGATATTGTATATAATTTTTATATTAGTTATAACCTTTTACATTTTTTATACAAAAGGAGATATGTGGTGATATATTATATATTTAGTAAAAAAGGCTAACATGGCATAGGGCACAGCCACCCAGAGAGCCAAGTAATGAAGGTCAGGGAATGGCTTTAATCCCAGGATGTGTGAGACAGAAATCTTTTCATTTTTAAAGCTACCTCAAACCTATGATTTATTAATATGGATCCCATAGCTAGAAATGCTTCTTTGAAAAAAACTTCTCTAGCTCACATCTGAGACACCAGGATCCCCCAGTCAGCAGCAACAGAGAATGACAGAGGAGTAACTCTGGGAACCTTTGTAAGCAGCAAAAGCACCAAGGAATCACAACCTGAAACTAAGAGAACTCAGTTGTCTATGGAAATGGCTGATGAGAGATGAACCAGGGACTGGAGCTGGTCCCAGGTGGTGTAGTGGAGAGCAGGCACTATCACCTTGACCTAGAGGCATCCTGGCTTTTAGGCCTTGAAGCCCCAGTACTCAGGCCTGGCCAGAGGGTCAGATCAAGATCAGGAAGGAGCACTTATGCCCCTGTTCCTTCTTCCTGTTTCTTTCTTATGCTCCCAGATAAAGGACCTGACTTGATTCAGCACTGTGAACAAGTCCAGCCTTTTAGAAACCACAAACCTGTTCAAACTCCTTTTTAAAAATTAAATCTTTATTAGTTCATGTACCCAACAAATAAATATTGTGAAAATTCATGTCTGGACATAGATCACTAAAGAAATGGCTCTGTATTTAAAATTCAAGGCTGTGTTTAAATACAGTCCTCATAATATAATTTTGGCATACAGAATTCTTTTGGCATACAGAAAAGAAACTTAATTCTTTTCTTTTTTAAAATATGAATAAAGTCATATTTTTTATCTGTGTATATCCTCGTTCAAACTCCCTTCCCCCTCCCACTTCTTCCAGTCACTCTTTCTGCTCCACATCTCTTCATCTCCTCTGCAGCAAAGGCATGACATCCCAAGGTCCCAATATGTCTTAGTTAACCATCCACTCTTTGCAGATCCAGTTTCCTCACCCCAAGATCAAGACTGGGTCAGGTGTTCCTCTGGAGGATGTGGGATCCAAGGTACCAGTCCAAGGTCTTTTGGATCCCAAGCTGGTCAGTGCTGTTCAAACCCTTGTATCAGTGATAAGCCCTTAATAAATATTATGAGTTTTTGTATATTACTGGTAATTATTAAATGCAATGATATGCTGTCATGGGCACACTGGTGGTTAAAAATATTTGTAGGTAGAGGGCACACAAACCTGCCACCAGAGAAAATATTACTTGTGAATTCGAGTGCAAACAAATTCCTAGCAAAATAAAAATGTTTAAAAATGTAATATTTAGCAATTTCTATTCTTTTAAGTTCTCTTGGTCTAGAAGAAAATATTAATATTTCAGTTTAAAATCTACTATAAAATTAAAATATTTGAGGAATGTTACAGTATCTACATCACATACTGAAAATCAGAGAGAAGCAATTAAAAGTTACTCAAAAATTGTAGGCTTCTGATTGAACTTAAAGTCAATAGTCAAATAAGTTTAGATACCTTTTGAAAGATCAGTTGATACATATATATATATTTAAGTATATTTACACAAATATGTATGCATATATATATATACACACACACACACACACACACACACACACACACACACACACATTAGGAGCCATTCTGTCTGGTGATCAGAAGCACCTGGATAGCTTAGAGGGTATGTGGAGACAACAATTTGTTCTAAT
The DNA here is from genome assembly GCA_004025045.1 of Sigmodon hispidus. NCBI lineage: Eukaryota > Metazoa > Chordata > Mammalia > Rodentia > Cricetidae > Sigmodon > Sigmodon hispidus. The sequence goes on from PVIH01029577.1 coordinate 2,990, forward strand.
TTGTGCACACACAGAGAGTTGAATAACATATGGCAGCCAGAGTGTTCTCTAGAGGATATCCTTGGCTGGAAGAGGAAACCACAGTTTCTGACATTAAAACTTTGCTCATTCAGCATAGTCCAACTTCCTATCTTCTGATGTAACTTTGACTGGTGGCTCCGAGGAGTCACTGCTGGTTACCCATGCCTCCTGCTGGTCCTCAGCATCTCTGTAGGAAGGTTTGTGAGCAGGCTCACACTGTTGTTCTCTTTCTATGTATCTGGCACAGTAATACATGGCTGTGCCCTCAGTTTGCAGATTGTTCATTTTTAAGTAAACTTGGCTCTTGGAGTTGTCCTTGCTGATGGTGAGTTTGTATTTTATGGCTGAATTATACACAATGCCTCCATCAGTCCATATTCTTGCCATCCACTCCAAATTCTTTCCTGAAGGTTGGCAAACCCAGATTACACCATAGTTAGTTAATAAGAATCCAGAGACAGTGCTGGTGAGAGGCAGGGTCTGTGTAGGCTGCACCTGGCTAGGTTCTGACTCCTTCATATGCACCTGGGTTAGAGCACTTGAAAACAAGCAACATCACATTTAGTCATACATCCCATAGATGACATACCTGGGTCCGTTTCCTGAAACCAAGAAACACTTACAGCTTGGAAAGGTCACCAGACAGAGGAGCAGAACAAAGACAGCCATGCTGTGTTGATTCTCTTGTGAGAAGGACATGGGGCTCCTCACCTAGTCCTGGTCTTTCAGCCTAAGCATGAGAGCTGCTTTGCATGGGAGGAGGGTCCCAGGGGAATAAAAGGAAACATCAGGCAATGTTTCCAATCTCAGGCAACTGAAATTTACCTTTTGCTTCTCATTGGAACTGGTTACAAAATAATCAAGAACATTTTCTAATTCTTTGTATTCAATTCCATATAAAGAGAAAACTTTATAATCTATCCTGCATAGGCCTTGAGTTAGGGTTAGGATTATTCTATGTAGATAGCGTATAACACATCCTCAATGCCTTTATGTATATCCTTGTTAATTCCAGCAGTGTCTAGTGTAGCGGGAAATCATGGATTGTATAGGTGTGGGAGGGGCATGGTCTGCAGAGATGGAAGCGGAGCGTGGAGAGAGAGGCGGGTCTTTTGGTCTTTGGGCACTGCGAGGCAGTGGGTTTGTATGGGTCGGTACGGCGGCTTGGCGCATTGCTAAAACTTCTTTTATAAGTAATTCTAACAAAATAAACCTTATTTAAAACATACCTCTTGGTGGCGAGTTTTTACCGTGATAGTCTAGAATGGAATTTAGTAATATTATGAACTTCAGGCACTGCTCATGTTAAATACAGCTTAAAAAACTATTTAAAATTTTTTTGTGTGTCAGTGAAATCAATTTTTTTAACTCACTCCCCTTAAATTTTCATTTTTGAAGAATCAACTCATAAACATTTAGTACATGTGATTTTAAATGTTTATCTGAGATGAGACCAAAGGGATTGATTTTGCTGCTACGCCAGTGATCTCAGAGTATTTCTGTCCACTCAGGGACACCATGCCTGGAGACCAGTCTTAATATAGACTCTTAGACTCTCTGTCTTTCTCCATGTACTTTTATATTTCCATTCTTGTTCATTTACTTCATGAACCACATTACAAAAATCCAATATTCCTAAATATTTTTATTGCATTGGTTAGGAATGAAAGTCAGCTGTTCCTAACAACTCATGAATATCAGTAGAATGCAATCAGTCTTGAGTTTTATATTAACTAAAGTAATAAAAAACCAGAGAATCTTAAGTGATTTCAACAAGTGAAGAGGAAGGTATGCTTAAATGCTATTACTATTTTATTTGAAAATTACTATGGACACAAAGAGACTGTAAAACTCTTTTCTATGCTTTATTAATGTAATTCTCCTGGGAAATAAAGAGAATAGCACAAAAACCTGTTCAGTGTGGACTCAGAAAACAACTAAGACTTCTTTCACATTGAACATCCAATGTCTTGTGTCCCTTATTCCTCTGTGCAAAGTTACTGTACTGTAAGTCACAGACATGAAGACATGTCTTAACATGGACTTGACAGACGTATCTTTCAGGCTCTGATTGTCACCCACTTCTATCAGTTCCCCTTGCTTATGAATCTAAGGGTTAGAAGAACATTTTCACACATTATACTTAGTACATCTCATGCTGGGTTTACTGAGATTTCATTGTGGTTATAAAATCCTGGGAAAGAAAATCACAAGAACCATTGCATAATATTTACAGCACACTTAAGAAGTGGTATAAAAATTCTTACTCCAAAATTTTTAAAGGTTTAATTCTGTGTTTGTGATCTTTGGTTTTGTGGGTTTCTCTTCTCCATGAAACTTCCTAGAAGGAAATCACAAAGTAAAGTCACTGAAAGGAAAAGTGTTTAGGACAAAGCTGTAAATTTTTCACTAGAGAGATGATTCTTAAGTATCTCTTCAGCCATTTATTTATTTTTATAGAATGGACCTATGGACTCTCAGTGATTGATCAGCACCAGACTCTAGTATCAGACTGTGTATTTGTAAGATCATTAGAATTTTGTCAGTTTAGCAAAAGGTATGATCATCTCAAAAATATAAACCTATTTGGAAAAGTGACCCCACCTGATTGGCCAGTGTGCAACCCTGTAGTGTCATTTTACCAACACTGTAATGACACAATTTCCATTGTATTTTTAAGAAAGAAGTTGGTGAATGTTTCCATTGAGACATTGAGAAAAAGTTTATTGCAGAAGCAGACATTTTATGAAGACTGAGAATAAAGTTCATCAAAGAATCCCTCACCCCCACTCCCCTCCTTCCTATGCCCGTCTCTCCTGATGACCCTTTCCTGCTCCTCCTCCTCTCATGTCTCTTACTTCCTCTCCTTCATTCCATTCTTTTTTGATTCCCTGATAATCTTCCTATTTTTTGCTTTCTCTCTCCTTTCTTCTTCCTCACTTATACCTAGTCTCTTTGATAACTTCCATTGTGTTCTTTTCTGGCTACATGCAGAAAGTTGTTTGCCATGTGTGCATAACTGTAATTGATTTATTGTAGCTGTAAGTCTTTGCCAATCTCCTCAACAAACATCCAACTTCCTCCTTTCTCATTTTTTACGTTATATGAGAAACATTATATGTATTGATATATATTCACTTATTCTCATTATTATGACAGTCATTCATCCCTGCCTTAATTGTCACACACTCCAGAAAGAGGCTTCTTTGACCAGCCATATACAATATATCAGTAAATATGTAGAAGACAGTTAAAGTATATGCTTGTTGGCAAAACAAATTAATAAATTTACTCATGTGATATTTTGATTTTAATTTTGATTATATCTCTTTCAGTGTTAAGAATTTGAAAATTGTTTTAGTTTTAAGGCATGATTCTCTCAGTCAAAATTATTGAGGATCTCATATGGGTGAGACATCTGCAGTTGCTTTCCTAAATGTGCTGGACCATTTAACTGGCTTAGTGTTGTAATATTATATGTTGTAATATATGATATGTACATAATGTCCTTGGCTACCATCTCACAGACTCCTACCGATTCTCTAGTACTTACATTCTTTCAGCCCACTGTTCAGTGGTTTTCCTTGAGCCTTGTGGTAGGAATAAGCAAGTAGGAGATATGTGGAAGTTTTTATATAGATACCTTAACTGTGAAAAAGCACTCACACAGTTGTATATTCTTAGCTCTGACTAATCATAAATTTTCAAGTTCAATGATGGCTGTTTGTGGATAGAGAGTTACTTTATGTGGGGATATGACAAATCGTTACTCCACACATGGGCATAAGAGCAGCACTACTGTGTTATAAAAAACCCATAAAACTGGGTGAAAATGTATTTGTAGAGCCAGAGGCAGGGGAAGTGGAAGAAAATAGTTGTGTAAAGATACAAATAAAGTATATGGCAAAAGTATATGTATTTTCAAAAAATGGTAAAGGAAAATTTCAAATAGTATAGTTTATTAAAATTCCATCACCTTAGAATATGAAAGGCCTTCTACTCTATGGTTCCAACAAAAATCTGGTCCACCATCAGTGGCTTCATTCCATTACCAATTAAAGTATTTTAATCTACTCATTATCTATGTATGCTGGAGTCATCTCATTCTTAATCCCTTTTCTTCAACATCCCCTGACAGTGTAAGTGTTGGAAAATCATCCACTTCTCCTGGAACTGGAACTTCTTACAACCCCTAGGATGATCCAGTTCTGGGACAGGATTGTGATGGACCCTCTACCCTGATGAAAATTCCTGAATCACTTCTTAGCATTCCTGGAGAATCAGTGACTTGTAGGAATGTCCATATGAGTTTTCTTCCCTTTCCTTCAGTCTGTTAGTCTTACTTTGGTGATGATCAGCTTCCCTAACCTCTTCTTCTCCTACCTGTATTTATTTTCTAAAATTAAGCATGCAAGCTTGTTCCTCTCTTTCTTTTGTTTTTCCTTATCTTACTTCCTTTTTTTTTGCAAACGGGCACATCTCTATACAAAATTATGTATTTCTTTGTGCAGACCCATCTCTTTTATCAAAACATTATCAGAGCTCCTTTATCCAACTCCTTTATCCACCTCCTTATATTAAAGATATAAATAATTTTGGATAATATTTTGTTAAAAATATGATTTAAGTAATAAACACAAGGACTTGAGCACAAAATTTTTGCATAGAGACCTTGTCCTTATGGTTACTGATGTCAAGTGAACATGTACACATTAGTAAGCCTAAGGGAAAGAAAAAAATGTGTTAAAAGAAAAATTTTTTAGTGCTGGTGAATTCAGTAGTTTGTGTTGAAAAAGGAGAAAATAATAATATAAAGGAAAAGATTAAAAGCAAAATGGTTCACATATACAGCAGTTCCTAGCATCACATAAAATCCTGTAAATTCCAACAGAGTAATCTAATTGCTTTCTTAGAAAGGTAGGTGAAGCATAAAGCAGGAACTTTTCCATTATCTACGGCTTCCTCAAAATTCTATGATAAGCCATACAACATGGTCAGTATTTGGTCTGACATGCATATATTATGTGAGGAGAATGGTGAGTGTCAAGGCCATCCAGGACTCATGGTTCACTGACCACCTTGTCTTTCATTTCTGTTTGACATGAATCCTATTCAGCTTCAAGCATGAAACCCAACTGAGACTCTGCCCTGATTCTATGATATTCTACTTCAGATTTTCTAATTTTTTTTTGAAATATGATACTTGTGCCCATATTAGTGCCAGTTCCTTCCTGTATGATTGACACTATTGTGTTTGAGTCGAAAATAATACTACATTTAAATGTGTTTCACAGTTGAAAATATAGTTTTATGTTTAAGCATATCAATATGACTACATACCATATGTGTAGAGCTATTGACTGATAAGATTAGAGACTTAGTAAGACCTACCATCAAAATAAGAAAAAAACGCAGACATAGACAGAGTAATTTAGTTAAGAATCTACTGCACCATTCTGGGTAAATATTACATATTTAAAAAAAAAAAAAACCTGAATACTGGGAAAAGAGCACCAGTCAAATCCTAGGCAGACAGTTCAGGAAATTCTTAAACCTTGAATGCAAAGATAAACAACTAATTCAATCACACACACCTTTAATCCCAGCACAGGGAAAGCAGAAATGGTGACCTCCGCCCTTGATCCCACAACTCCAGAGACAGAACTCTTTTTCTGTGAGTTTAAGGCTACACACCTTTAATCCTGGATGGCATAGGGTATATAAGGGCTTGTAGAAATCCAGAGAGAACAGAAGGAGACTGAGAGAAGAAACTGGCAGAAGTGACTGGGAGGAGCCACTAGGAGCAAGATTGAGGGAGTTGCAAGACAACTGGGTGAGAATTGACTGTAGTGCTTCCTCTCTCTGATATTTCAGCCTTCCTCTTATATTTGGCTCTGAGTCTCATTTGTGATACTATACACCACTGTATAAAAAAATTGAGAATGGGCTAAAACACCAATTCTAGTTTTCATCTAATAAACACTCAGAGCCAGATATTAGGGAAAAGCTGGAATATCAGAGAGAGGAATCAGAAAACAGTCAAATCTCACCCAACCAACTTCTCATGGTAAAAGCTATCTTCCAGCATCATCAGCCTGGCTTCTTGTTGCTTCTAGAGAATAAATCTCTGATTTCCTATGCCTGCATTAAATACCTACTTGACCCAGTTGTTACACTTCAGGATTCACCTCTGCATCATAATCCTAGTCTTATGATTAAACATCTACTCACTTTAGAGATTCCTAAACAAATACCTGTAAAGGTAATCCCTGAGTGTGATATGGAGAAGTATCCCAGACACCAAGGTATCTATTCTTTAGGCCTCTCTGAAGAGACACTTGCATGACCCTGATGAATGTGTCCTCTTAGCGCCCCCTGCTGGTACTCAGCAATCTGCTGTGAGGTTTGTGTCTGAGCTCACAGTAACTTTGTATCACTGTGTCTCTGGTACAGTAATACATGGCTGTGTCCTCAGACTTCAGATTGCTCATTTGCAGGTACAGGGTGCTTTTGGCATTGTCTCTGGAGATGATGAATCGGTCCTTTACAGCATCAGCATATTTAATGGTACCACTACTACCACTCATGTATGCGATCCATTCCAGCCCCTTTCCTGGAGCCTGTCGGAGCCAGTCCATGCCATAGCTCCCTAAGGTAAATCCAGAGGCTGCACAGGAGAGTTTCAGGGACTTTCCAGGCTGCACCAAGCCTCCCCCAGACTCAACCAGCTGCACCTCACACTGGACACCTGCAAATGCAGAGAATGGTGGTCAGAAAACTTTCACAGAAGCCAAATTTTATCTTTCTTATGTCCACACAAAACAGAAAATCGTCTCTCTAATACTTACCTTTTAAAATAATGACAAGGAAAAACCAATTGAATCTTGGGTCCATGGTAAGTGGTCTTGTGTTCAGTGCTAATCACTCAGTGAGAGGACTTGGAAATTAAGGTCTGTACTCCTCTGCCAGAGCTGCTTGGTCAGGGCAAGGCTTGTTTATATGAGCAGAGACAGGTGTTATTTGCATGCCATGGTGCTATATCAAGGTCTGAAGATAGACTCAGAGAGAAATTAGTGCTCAGAAAAGATATAAGACATGGAAGACACTGATGATAAATATGAAAAATTGACACATTATTTTAATTCTGTCACTTTTTATACCTTTAATGATTTACTACACTCCATGTATATCTTTTTTCTTCATGTGCTCAGAACACACTGTGTTTCCACACTGTCATGTCTCAATAAACCTATATGAAATTAGGTGCTTTTATATAGGAGCTCAGTCATATCCTCTGTCTTTTCTGGACATGGTTTCTAGCTGTTGTGGATCTAGGAGAAGGTCACACCTGCCTGTATAGATTGTCAGATCCTGTGTTTTGTGACAGGAACACTTTGGAATTTTCTGAGTTTTTCATATTTATAACACAGTGTTTCCTCAACTCATAAGAGGCTTTTGTCTTCTGTGTAAGCTGTACCTAAGAGCATAAGCTTAGTATAGATTATTCCTGAGTCATCTTTCTTACTGAGGAGCTGTTGGATATAGATAGTTACTTGAGGGGGAGAATTCTTCTTTGAGACAGCCATCATTGGTAGGTTTCCTAGGTTGCATTATTTGTTGCAACATATAAGCACACAATGGCGCTATTTTAGCATTAGAGCTAAAATGCCAAGAAGTTGTGTGAGACATTGTTGGGGAAGATATGAGATTAGCTGAAGGGGAAATAGGATAAAATATCATCATTTAAAAATGTTACATTTTGAATTTACAGGTCCTTAAAATGAAAAAAATGAATAATACCCACTAAAAACTGGCTTAAATAACAAAAATCACCATAGAAAAATACATACAGAAGATTCTTTAAATGTGATGAAAATTTGTACTTTAGATGACCCTCAGTAACAATACTGGTCATAAAGTTTTTTTCATAATATTGTATTCAAGTGCTACACTGATGCATCATCACAATAAAATAAACATGGCAATATCACAAACACATAGACGCAGAGAGATAGTCTGGAGAAGATGCACAGAATAACTAATATCAGAGATGGTGATATTAGAGTTGTCATGAAAAAGCAAAATTAGCAAGATTATTGCATGAGTACTCTTGGACATCTATGAGCATCTGTCAGGAACAAGTTGGACACTGGGACATTTGAAACATTCATAGTTGAGTTAATAATATCTTTGGGGAAAGAATTTCCATCACTTGCGTATATGCCCAATAGTGATATTGCTGTTTCATTGGGTAGATTGATGCGTAGTTTTCTGAGGAATCACCATACTGACTTTCAAAGTGGCTATACAGGTTTACAGTCCCTCCAGTAATTGAGGAGTGCACCACATTCACTCTGTCATAGGCTTTCAACTATGGTTTTGATCTTAGCCATTCTGACAAGTGTAAGATGGTTGTTGATTTTCATTTCTCTGAGGGCTAAGGATGTAGAAATTCCTTAGGTGCTTTTTACTCATTTAGAATTTTTCTGTTGAAAATTTTTATTTAGCTCTGTGTTTTGACCTATAGTTTCTTGAGGTTTCTACACATTTTGGAGATCATTTGTAGGCTGTCATTTTGTTTTATTGACCATGTCTTTTGCCTTACAGAAGATTCTCAGTTACAAGTGGTCACATATTACAATTGTTGTACTTAGTGTCTTTGCTCTTGGTCTTATGTTTATAAATTATCCACCTTTGCCTATGTATTCTAATGCATCTTTCATTTATTTTTATCAGGGTAGTATAACTGGGTTTATGTTGAGGTTTTTGTTCCACCTGGACTTGGGTATTATGGAGGGTGACTGTTGTAGAAAGCTTTTCCGGGCCCTTTTTGGCCCGGAGGGTTGGAGCTGGCCCAAGGCGGCTTTTTTCCCCAAAGAAATAAATCAGACACTTATATTAACTCATACTGATTGGTCCATGTCTCATGTACATTACTAGCTAGCTCTTTCATCTTAAATCAACCCATTTCTTATAATCTACTTGCCACGTGGCCCAACCCATGGCTCACCAGGATTCCTACATACTTCTTCAGGGGTCGGATGGAGACTGACTAACTCCACCTTTCTTCTGTTTGTCTCTTCCTCTGATTCTCCACCCACTTCTATGTTGCTCTACATAGGCCAAAGAAGTCTTTTATTTACAGCATAAAGAGAACATTCCACCACAGGTGATAGATATGAAACTATTTGAGTTCTTCTACATACCACCATCCTACCATGCCAAAACCATTAGCCAGAACCTGAATACAACCTAGATTTCCTAAACAAAAATGGATTAAAAAATTTTATATATTTATAGAATAGAATACTAATCAGTAGTAAAAAAATGACATCCTGAAATTTTCAGGCAAATGGATGTATCTGGAGAGTATCATCCTGACTGAGGTAACACTGGCCCAGCATTTTAGACATGGTATGTACCCATGCATAAGTGGACTTTAGATGTAAAGCAGAATATGTCTAGGTTACATTCTACAACCCCCCTCCAATAGTCAGGTAATGTTTGGAAGTTAAGATAGACATTCACAGATTCCCCTGGTAAGGGAAAATAGAAAAGATCTCCTGAGTTAATTGGGATCATAAGATGGAGGGTCCAAGGCAAGGTGAGAAGGGAATATGAAGGAATGGGATGATGATGATGATGATGATACAGAGAAACAAAAAGGGAGAGCAAAGAAGTGCATGTCCAGATAGAGGAAGTCATTGTGGGGTCAGAGAGAGACCTGGTGCTATGGAAACACCCAAGAACCCACAAGATGAGCCCAGATAAGACTCCTAGCAGTAGTGGAGTTGGTGCTTAAGCTGACCTTTCCTTGTTATTATATAAAAGATCACCCTGAATGCTATTATAGAACCTTCACAGAGCAGCTGATGGAGGCAGAGCAGAGATCTATAGCTAAACACTGGGGTGAGCTACTGGCCCAGCTGAAGAGAGGGAGGAGAAATTGCATGAGTGGAGGGATTGGGATCATGATAGGGAGACCCAAGGAGTACGCTGTCAGGTGCTGTTGGGAGCTCACAGATTTTGAAATGACAGCTGACTAACATTCAGGGAAAGGATCTGGATGCATTTTATGTGGATGGTAGTTGAAATATATGGGCAGTTTGTGGAGCCTCTTGCACTGGGATGAGAATTTATGACTGGTGCACGAGCTGGCTTCTAGTAGCCCATGACCTGTGGGGGAACACCCTTCTCAGCCTTGATACTTGGGGGAGGGCTTGGGTCCTACCTCAAATGGATATTCCAGACCAAATTGATTCGCCTTGGGATACCTTGCTCTCTCTGGGGAGTGAATGGTGGTGAGGTGGGGAGAGCTGGGGGAGGACTGGGAGAAGGGGTGGGAGGGGGAACTGTAATTGGTATGGGAAATATTTTAATCAAAAAGTATTTTTAAAAATATCATCTTCACTGATGTAA
>PVIH01029578.1:0-13428 GCA_004025045.1 Sigmodon hispidus
TTCATGGTGTCCCAGATTTCCTGAACATTTTGAGTTATGGCTTTTTTAGTTTTACTATTTTCTTTGACTGATATATCTATTTGAGCTACTGAGTCTTCCACTTCAGAGATTCTATCTTCCATCTCTTGAACTCTGTTTGTTATGCTTGTATTTGTGTTTCCAGCTTTTTCCTTCAGGTTTTCTCTTTCCATCTTTGCCTCATTTTGTGCCTTTTTTATTGCTTCTATTTCAACTTTTAATTCCTGGCATGTTTCTTTCATAGATTTGTTCATCTCTTCCAATTTTTTGTTTGTATTTTCTTCTATTTCTTTAAGGCTTTTTTCATATCTTATTTTAGAGCTTCGATGATCATCAAAAAGGAATTTTTGGTGTTGCTTCCTTCTGTTTCCTCTTCATTGCTCAGTTCAGGTCTTGTATTTGTAAGATCGCCACTCTCTTCTGGAGTTACCATGTTGTCCTTTGTATTATTATGTAATTTCTTGCACTGACGTTTGCCCATGGCTTCAATGGTTCACAATTAGATGGGTTCTGGTCAGTTGTGGCACTTGGGTTTGTGTGTCTCCTGTCACATCTCTGGTCAGGGTTTGATTCTGTCTTTCAGAGACCCCTGTAGTTGTTGGTTTGCTCAGTTCGAGGTCGTGGTGGGTAGCCGTGCAGATTCGCTCAGCAGGAGCTGTGGGTGTGGCCAGGGGAAGAGTTCAGCTGCCCCTGCTCCAGAGTGCGCTGGGACTCCTCAGAGAGCACCAGGTCTCGGGAGTGGAACCGAAAGCAATGGGAGCTCAACTCTCCCTCCCAGGCCAGGATACAGGCGCTGAGGCCTGCTGATCCCTCCTCACCTCTGGTTAGGGTGTGAATCTGCCCCTCAGTGACCCCTGCAGTTGGTTCGCTCAGTTTGCTCAGTTCAAGGTCGTAGTGGGGAGCCGTGCAGATTCCCTCAGCAGGAGCTGTGGGTGTAGTCAGGAGCAGAGTTCAGCTGCCCCTGCTCCAGAGTGTGCTGGGACTCCGCAGAGAGCACTCAGTCTCTTGACAAAAATTTTAAATCACTGAAGAATGAAATTGAAGAGGATATCAGAAAATGGAAAGCTCTCCCATGTTCCTGGATAGGTAGGATCAACATAGTAAAAATGGCAATTCTACCAAAGGCACTCAACAGATTCAATGCACTGCCCATCAAAATCCCGACACAATATTTTTTGGACCTTGAAAGAACAATACTCAATTTCATTTGAAATAACAGGAAAGCCAGGATTGCCTAAACAATTTTACTCAACAAAAGAACCTCAGGAGGTATCACCATCCTTGACTTCAAGTTATAATATAGAGCTACATTAATAAAAAACCCTGATACTGGCATAAAAGCAGACTTGTGGATCAATGGAATAGAATTGAGGTTCCAGACATTAACCCAAAAACCTATGAACACCTGATCTTTGACAAAGAGGCCCAAAACATTCAATGGAAAAAAGATAGTATATTTAACAAATGGTGTTGGCATAGCTGGATGGAAGTGTGTAGAAAAATGCAAATAGATCAGAGCCAGTCACCCTGCACAAAATTCAAACCCAAGTGGATCAAAGACCTCAACCTATACCCAGCCACTTTAAACTTGATAGAAAAGAAAGTGGGAAATACACATCTACTAATTGGCACAGGTGATCACTTCCTAAATATAACACCATTGGCACAGACACTAAGACCAACAATCAATATGTGAGATATCCTTAAACTAAAATGCTTCTGTAAACCCAAGGACACTGTCAATAGGACAAAATGACAGCCTACAAAATGGGAAAAGATTTTCATCAACCCTAGAAGTCATAGAAAACTGATCTCTAAGATATATAAATAACTCAAGAATCTTGAGCCCAAAACCTTGAATAACCCAATCAAAAATGGAGTTCAGATCTATAAAGGGAATTCTCAGGAGAAGAATTACGAATGGCTGAAAGGCACCTGAAAAAGTGCTCATCATCTTTAGCCATCAGAGGAATGTAAATCAAAACAACTTTGAGATACCACATGACACCTGTTAGATTGGCTAAGATAAAAGACACAGAGGACAGCCTATGCTGGAGAGGATGGGGAGCAAGGGGAACACTCCTCCAATTTTGGTGGGAGTGTAAGCTTGATCAGCCACTTTGGAACACAGTATGGCGGTTTCTCAGAAAATTGAGAATCAATCTCCCCAAGGTCCCAGCAATACCACTTCTGGGTGTATACCCAAAAGATGCACAGTCATACTCCAAAGGAATTAGCTCAACTATGTTCAAAGCAGGGTTATTTGTAATAGCAAGAACCTGGAAACAACCTAGATGCCCCTCAACTGAAGAATGGATTAATAAAATTGGGACATCTATACAATGGAGTACTACTCAGCAGTAAGAAAAAATGATATCCTAAAATTTGCAGCCAAATGTGTAGACTTGGAGAATATCCTCCTGAGCGAGGTATCACAATCTCAGAAAGATAAGCAGAGAATGTACTCACTCATTTGTGGTCTCTAAACAAACAAACAAACAAACAAGAAAATAAGCAAAGCATGCCCAAGCTACAAACCACAACCACTGAACAGCTTGGGATCAGAAACACCCTGGACTGACTCCTTGGAACCCACTCCCCCTAGAGGAACACCTGACTCACTCTTGAGGGTGGGGGGAGAAAATTGGATCTGCCAGGAGTGGAGACTGAACTAAGCAATACTGGGTCAGTGGGACCATGGTACTGTCTGATGCCTCCCCTGGGAGAGGATGGGGAGTTGTGGAGAAGAAAGTATGACCTGATGTAGCGAGAGGGGAAAGGGACCTTGAATAAGGATATACAAGGATAGGAAGTTTGATTTCTTTGTTCCTAATAATAATAATAATAATAATAATAATAATAATAAATGCTGTGGATGCATGTGCACTTGGATAAATATGGGTGTCCTTTCTAAATTTTGAAAGTTAGTTACTTGCTTTTACTTTCATCTTATTCAAGTAATATTTTTTTCTCAGATCTTTCATGGAGTTAAAGACTAGATAGATAAGATTACTACCATCTCATGTCTCAGCTAAGAGCGTTCAGATATTAGATTCGTATTTTTCAAGATAAACAACTTAGAAGTAATCTCTGTATATTGGCACTTATAAATATTTTAGACATTTAAAATATACTTTATATTTGTTGTTTATTAGTTTTTGTTTAATCTTGTTTATATTATTTGCCTTTTCCCTCTTCTTGAAATTTCTTTATAATTATTTCTATTGTGTATAGTCTTATATGTAAGTTTAAAACTTATTTTAGACAAAAGTGAGAGATGCAGCATATTCAGGCACTTTTGAGCAAAACTTAGGCATAGCTTTGAGATTTTAAGTACTCCTTTATGGACCTTAGACAGCTCTCTTTGAAGACTGGTTGCAAACTGCCTCCCCTTCCTACTTGTTCTTGCATTCTTGAAGGAAAGATTGCAGCTGCCACATAGGACATTTTAACTCTACAAGAATTGCCCTAAGGTTCAATCTTGTACTAGTGAGTGTTTTATATAAACTCCTGAATAAATATTAATACTTTTATATATCAATTGCCAGTGAAGAATTTCTATAATTACCAAATTTTACCAATGTACACATCATCCAGACAATAGTACACAGATAAATATTGTAGCAAACAAATTTTATAAACCAAATATACATAACATATAACTACAGAACATCTCACCATACTTTTCAGCACCTCTTGAAAAGAACATGCTCTTTGTTAGATATTAGGATGGCGACCCCAGGTTGTTTCTTAGGACCATTGGACCGGAAAATCTTTTCCCAACCCTTTACTCTAAGCCTGTGTCTGTCTTTGTGGTTGAGGTGTGTTTCTTGTAGGCAACAGAAGGATGGATTCTGTTGTTGTATCCATCTTGTTAGTGTGTGACATTTTATAGGAGAGCTGAGTCCATTGATATTAAGGGATATTAGTGACCACTGGTTGATATTTCCTGCCATTTTTGGTGGTAACTTGTTTGTATTTCCTTTCTCTGGAGTATTCTTCTGTGGGGTTATTGATTGTTTGTGGTTTCAAGGGTGTATCTGGGGTCCTTAGGTTGGAGTTTTCCTTCTAAAAGTTTCTGTAGTGCTGGATTGGTAGATAGATATTGTTTCAGTCTGACCTTGTCATGAAATATATTGTTTAATTCATATATGGTGATTGATAGTTTTGCAGAGTATAGTATTCTAATTTGACAGCCATGCTCTTTTAGCATCTGTATAACTTCTAAACAAGCCCTTCTAGCTTTCATCATTTCCATTGAATAGTCAGGTGTTATTCTGATGGGTCTGCCTTTATAAGTAAGATGACCTTTTTCTTTTGTAGCTCTTAAAATTTTTTCTTTGTTCTGTATGTTTTGTGACTTGATTATAATGTGGCATGCTGACTTTTTTGGGGGATCATATCTATTTGGTGTTCTGTCAGCTTCTTGTATCTTTACAGGCATTTCCTTCTTCAAGTTAGGGGAGTTTTCTTGTATGATTTTATTGAAAACATTATCTGTGCCTTTCAGCTGGTATTCTTCTCCTTCTTCTATTCCTATTATTCTCAAGTTAGGTCTTTTCATGGTGTCCCAGATTTCCTGAACATTTTGTGTTATGGCTTTTTTGTATTTAGTATTTTCCTTGACTGATATATCTCTTTCAATTACTGAGTCTTCCACTTCAGAGATTCTCTCTTCCATCTCTTGGATTCTGTTGGTTATGTTTGTATCTGTAGTTCCAGCTTTTTCCTTCAGGTTTTCTATTTCCATCTTTGCCTCATTTTGTGCCTTTTTTATTGTTCCTTTTTCAGTTTTTACTTCCTGGCATGTTTCTTTTATTTTTTTGGTTTATCTTTTCTTGGTTTTCTTTCAAAGATTTGTTCATCTCTTCCAATTTTTTGTTTGTATTTTCTTCTATTTCTTTAAGGGAATTTTTCATATCTTTTTTGGAGGGCTTCAATGATCTTCATAAAGGTGTTTTTGGTGTTGCTTCCTTCTGCTTCCTCTTCATTGCTCTATTCAGTTGTTGTAGTTTTTGAACCACCACTTTCTTCTGGAGGTACCTTGTTGTTCTTTATATTATTATATATATTTTTGAACTGGCATCTGCCCATGGCTGTAGTGGTTCAAGATTAGGTGGCTCCTGGTCAGTAGTGGCAAGAGGGCTTGTGTGTCTCCTGTCACCTCTGAGCAAGGAGTCTGCTCAGTCTCTGACTCTGCTCTGGGCAGGAGTCCTCTCTGGGTCTGGGTTCACTTATTCAAGATGTTGTTTTTTATCTATTTCTATGCAATTATGCAGATATTATGACATATCTGCAGATATTATGACATCAATGTTTTCAACAGCTGAGTAATATTTTATTGTGGAAGTGTACATTTTAAATCTATTCTTTAGTTGAGGGAAGTCTAGATTGTTTCTGGCTCTCTGAATAAATCTTTTATGAATACAATTTAGAATTTTTCATTGTAGTGCAGTATTGCGTCCATTAGCTTATGCCACATGTTACACAGATGAGTAATTAAGTAGGTCTATTTCAAATTTTCTGAGTAACTTCAATATTATTTCCAAAGTGATTGTACAATTTTGAATTCCCTCCAGCAATGGAAGAATGCTGTCTTTCCTCCACATCCTCACCAGCAAGAGCTTACCCATAGGTTTTGATCTTCTTCACTGTTACAGGTATAAGATGGAATCTCCAAGTCTTATTGATTTGTTGTTCCATAATATCTAAGACGGTTGAACTTTTTTTGTTTTCAGCCATTTGAGACTCCCCTGATGAGAATTCCCCTTTTAGATCTGTGGTGTTTATCATGCACAAAGGCTTATTTTTCTCCATGTATACCCTTGTTCAAGCTCCCTTCCCCTTCCCACCTCTTCCAGTCACTCTCTCTTCTCCACATCTCTTTATCTCCTCCCCAGCAAGGGCAGGAGATCCCAAGGTCCCAAAATGGCTTACTTCAACATCCACTCCTGGCAGAACCACTTTCCACACCCCGAAATCAAGACTGGGTCAGGTGTTCCTCTGGAGGGAGGGAGATCCAAGGTACCAGTCCAAGGTCTTTCAGATCCTAAGCTGTTCAGTGGTTGTGGTTTGCAGCTTAGGCATGCTTTGCCTTTTGCTTTTTTGTTTAGAGTCCACCAATGAGTGAGTACATCCCCTGTTTATCTTTCTGTGTTTGGGATACGTAACTCAGGAGGATATTATCCAAATCTATCCATTTGGCTGCAAATTTTAGGATATCATTTTTTCTTAATGCTGAGTAGTACTACATTGTGTAGATATACCACAGTTTGTTAATCAGTTCTTCAGTTAAGGGGCATCTAGTTTGTTTCCAGGTTCTTTTTATTAAAAATAATGCTGCTATGAACATATTTTAGCTAATGCCTTTGGTGCAAATGTGCATCTTTAGGATATATGCTCAGTAGGATCCAGGCATTAATCCAAAAACCTATGAACACCTGATCTTTGACAAAGAGGCCCAAAATATTCAATGGAAAAAAGATAGTATCTTTAACAAATGGTGTTGGCATAGCTGGATGGTAGTGTGTAGAAAAATGCAAATAGATCAAAGCCTGTCACCCTGCACAAAACTCAAATCCAACTGGATAAAAGACCTCAACATAAACCCAGGCATACAGAACTTAATAGAAAATAAAGTTGGAAATACCCTCCAACACATTAGCACAGGTAACCACTTCCTAAATATAACAGCAGTAGTGCAGACACTAAAAGCAACAATAAATAAGTGAGACCTCCAGAAACTGAGAAGCTTCTGTAAAGTCAAGGACACAGTCAATAGGACAAAATGACAGCCTACAGAATGGCCTAAGATTTTCACCGACCCTACAAGTGATAGAGGACTAATCTCTAAAATATATAGAGAACTCAAGAAGCTAGAGGCTAAAACCTTGAATAACTCAATCAAAAAATTGGGTTCAGAACTAAAAGGAGAGTTCTCAGCAGAAAAATTACAAATGGCTGAAAGGCACTTCAAAAAGTTCTCAACATCTTTAGCCATCAGAAAAATGCAAATCAAAACAACTTTGAGATACCACCTGACACCTGTCAAACTGGCTAAGATAAAAGACACAGAAGACTGCCTATGCTAGAGAGGTTGTGGAAAGGGGAACACTCCTCTGTTGTTGGTGGGAGTGTAAGCTTGTTCAGTCACCCTGGAATGCAATTTCTCAGACCTGTGTTTTAGCTAAAGGATTATGAAGTAGGGATTCAGCCATCATTGACAAGGCCAACCCATTAAAGGTAAGGGTCCTCATGGAGAAGTTAAACAAAAACCAATGCATTTTAGAATTATGGCCTTGTGAATGAATTAGTTGTTTCTTGCAGTAAATTTCTTCTTGAGAAAAGCTGTACCTTTCCCATATGTTACAAATTTGAAATTGAATTCCCACAAGCAGTGTGATTGATTGTTTATTGGACACAATCATACATTGGAGTATTCAGATCACTTGCCTCTGTTATGTGAGAGCAGTCACATAGCCAAAGCCTCTGTTTCCCACATACAGGTCTTTGTTCTTTATTTCAACATAACTCAAAGTCTGCTCTCCTATAATTATCTTTATGGGAAGGCTTTTGTTGAGTTCAGTCCTGGCAAAAGTACTCCATTTGAGACAGTTTTTAGACATCCAAAGACAAGAAATTACTACTAATCTGTGATTGCTGATTTGCAGACCTTAGTTAGATAGGATAAAAATGTGCTCTGATTTTATCTTGCCTGGATATAACAGAAAAAAAATTCTGAACAGACATCACTTAAACTTTAAGTTCTTAACAGTTTGTAATTAATTGCACCTTAATTTACTAACACAAGATTTTAACATATAGATTTACTACTTGTAATAACAGAAAAGAAAACCATTATTTCTCTGTTTAGTTTCTGTCTGGTTGATCTATTCTAAGGTGTAAGTGGGGTATTGAAGTCTCTTACTATTAATATATGTCAATTTGGTACAGAATTTAAGCTTTAGAAGTGTTTCTTTTACATATGTAGATGCCCTTGTGTTAGGTTCATAGATATTCAGGATTGAGATTTCATCTTGGTGAACTTTTTCTGAGATGAATAAGTAGTCACCTTCTTGTTTTTATTGATTTTAGTTTAAAGTCTATTTTGTTAGATATTAGAATGGCTACACCAGCTTCGTTTATACGGTCATTTGATTGGAAAGTCTTTTCCCAACCCTTTACTCGGTGTCTGTCTTTAAAGCTGACGTGCATTTCTTGTATGCAGCAGAAAGATGGTTTCTGTTTTAGTATCCCCATCATGTTAGAGTGTGTCTTTTCAGAGGTGATTTGAGTCCATTGGTATTAAGGAATATTAATGATCAATAATCAATATTTCCCATCATTTTTGGTAGTAGCTTGCATTTTCTTTTTTTCGGGGTGGGGGTTACTTCTGTGGACTTATCAATTGTCTGTGGTTACATGGGTGTTTCTGGTTTCCTTAGGTTGAAATTTTCCCTCTTTTGGCTTTTTGCAGGGCGGGGTTTGTGGTTTGGTTTTGTTTAAATCTAGTTATGTCATGAAATATCTTGTTTATTCCAACTATGTTGATTGATAGTTTTGCTGGGTACAGGATTCTAGGTTGGCATCCATGTACTTTTAGTGTCTGTATAATGTCTGACCAGGACATTCTTGTTTTCATTGTTTCTATTGAAGAGTCGAGTGTTACTCACCAGTATTTTTTAGAATCTTCAATTTATAGAAACACATTCATAATGTATGTCCTTATGAATTTTTGGAATTTCATTCATATCTGTTATAATGTTTGTCTTTCAATTTCTAGTTTTACTAAAGTAGGTCTTCCCTTTTTTTGTTTAATTTGGTTATGAATTTTCCATTTGTGTTTAATCCTTAAAAATAAATAAATAAATAGACAAAAATAAAATTAAGTTTAATATATTTTTACCTTTTCTCATTTTATAGAAATCATATAATTTTAGCATTTAAAGACAAATTTTGGATTATGTAATATTTTTTGATTTTACAAAATCAAAAATAGTTTAGTGTAACCTTCCTTTCATGATTACTCAGATTTATATGTGTATTTTCTCCCAAATACAATTAATATTTTAATAAAAAATTTATTATTAAAAAAATGAAAACAAGCCATTTGCTTCCTCCTAGAGAAACAAAATCTTCCCACAGACTAATGGGAAGGTGACAGTTTTTCTCTTTTATATAAAAGAGATTTAGATCTCACTTTTGCTCTTACCACTTAAAGCAGAAGGTATCATTTTTCTATCTAAGGAGCTTCTTTTAAACAGCCAGGACTGACAAACATACAGCAGGGAACCAAAAGGTTGTTACATGTGAATTATACAGGTTGCCTTGTAACTGAGGATACTTCCACAACTTGCTGAAAACAGCACCAAAGCTGAGCCACTTGAATAGAAGGTGGCTCTAAAAACAGCTTTACATTATCTGTGATTGTTACTGATTAATAAACTTATATCTTTTTACCTAGCCACACTTCAAAATGTAGTTTAATCACACAAATATCTCTCTTTGATTTCTTTGTTGTTTTAATTTCTAGTTGATCTCACCAAAAATCTTTAATTACTTCCACCTTATGCCTTAAATGAAAGCTGACTGATAAGTGAATCTTATAACTTTTCTCTGTGACCCTGAAAAATTCAAGCCTTGCATTTCTTTGCCAAAAGAATTGATGTTATAAATGTATATTATTTGGTACTCTTCATGTAGAAAGAGATTTTATTTAGAATAGTAAAAAACCGTGGACAAAAAGAACACAGTGTGAATAAATTCATTACTCAGCCATCAGATTTTTAGTTATCTCTTCCTTTTTTGTGGCTCCTCCTTTGGAACCTGATATAAAGTCTTTAAGGCTGGTCCTTAAAAGATTTCATTAGTTCTAAGTTCCATTTTTTGAATTAAAAAAAAATCTTTATTTTGGATTAAATTAAAGGGTCCTTTTTATGTATAAAGTTTTAGAGAACATAGTTTTTTTCAAGGCATTGGAGTAATCACTATAAAATGTAATTATTAAAGGCTAGTAGAAATATAAAAGGACCAGATTAATTTATAAATGTATGTGAACACAAAGATGAGACTATAAAGTTGCATGTGATAACTCATTGACTTAAGCAAAAGAATTTTGTATTCTGAAGATCAAAGTTTATATTTAAAAACCAGTTTCACATAGAGAGATGGATGTCTCTCCGTATGACGTGACCCTGTGTTGTCCAAGGTATAGTGGGACACAACCAGTGAAAACAATGAAAGCAAGAAGATCCTTGTCAGAAGTTATACAGACACTGAAAGAGCATGGCTGCCAACCCAGACAACTATACCCAGCAAAACTATTAATCATCACAGGTGGAGTAGTTAAGATACTTCATGACAAAGACAAATTGAAACAATCCCTATGCACAAATCCAGCACTACAGAAAGCACTTGAGGGAAAACTCCAACATAACAAACCCAGATACACCCATAAAACCAAAAACAATGCATAATCCCACAGAAGAAAAACCCTAAGAAAAGAAACACACATAAACTATCATCAAAAAGAACAGGAAATAACAATCAGTGGTCATTAGTATCCCTTAACATAAATGGACTTAACTCACCTATAAAAATACACACCCTAATATGATGGATACAAAAACAAAGCCAACCTTCTGCTGCATACAAGAAGTATATCTCAATTCCAAAGACAAACACAGGCTCAGAGTAAAGGGATGGGAAATGACTTTTCAATCAAATGATCCAAGAAACAAGCTGGTGTTGTGATACTAATATCCAACAAAGTAGACATAAAACTAAGATAAATCAAAAAAGACCAGGACAGATATTATTTATTTATCTCAAGAAAAATCAATCAAGATAAGATCTCAATCCTAAATATTTATGCCCTTCATCTAAGGACACTCTCATATGTAAAAGAAACACTACTAAAGCTTAAACCCCACATCTAATATTACACTCTAATCGTGGGAAACTTCAATACCCCACTTTCACTCTTGGATAAGTGAACCAGACAAAGAATTATCAAAGAAGTAATGGGTCTAACAGATGTTATGATGGAAATGGACTTAATAGATATTTACAGAAGCCTTCAGCTAAGCACAAAGGAATATACATATTTCTTAGCACCCCATGAAACATTCTCTGAAGGTGACCACATGCTTGGTCATGAAGCAGAAATCAATAGTTATCAAAAAATGGGAATAACCTTGTTTCATATCAGACCATCGTGGCCTAAAGATAGAATTCAACAATAACAACAACAACAAAATCCCCAGAAAGTTTACAAACTCATGGAAACTGAATATTTCTACATTGAGTCACCACTGGTAAGGGAAAAAGTTAAGAAAAAAATCAAAGACTTTCTAGAATTTAATGAAAATGAATCCACATCATACACAAACATATGAGACACAATGAAAGAAGTCTTAAGAGGAAATTTCATATATATATATATATATATATATATATATATATATATATATATATAAACAAGAGAAAGATCATACAAGAGACCTAGCAACTCACCTGAAGGCTTTAGAACAATTGGAAGCAAACTCACCTAGAAGGAGTAGACAGTAGGAAATAATCAAACTTAGGGCTAAAATCAGTACAATAGAAACAAAGAGAACAATATAAAAAAATCAATGAATCAAAAAGTTGTTTCTTTGAGAAAGTCAACATGATAGAAAAACCCTTATTCAAACTAACCAAATGACACAGAGAGAGTATTAAAAAAACAGAATCAATAAAGAAAAGGAGGATATAACAACAGACCCCCATAAAATTCAGAGTCATACTTTGAAAATCTCTACTCTATGTACTAAAATTGAAAACCCAAAACAAATGGACAGATTTCTGGACAAATACAAATTACCAAAATTAAATACAGTATAGATGAAGACTTAAATGGACCTGTAACGCCAAGGGAAATTGAAGCTGTTATTAAAAGTCTCCCAAGCACATTGCTTCTGGTCCCACTTCCGGGACCCAGTGCTGGCTGCAGAATCCCAGCGCTCTCTGGAGCAGGGGCAGGTAAATTCTGTCCCTGACCACTTCCATAGCTCTGGCTGAGGGAAACCCCGCCACGACCTCGAACTGAGCAAACCAACTACAGGGGTCTCTGAAGGGCAGATTCAGACCCCGCCCAGAGGTCAGGATGGGGCTAGAGACCTCAGTGCCTATATCCCAGCCTGGGAGGGAGAGTTGAGCTCCCATTGCTTCTGGTTCCACTTTCGGGACCCAGAGCTGGCTGCAGAATCCCAGCGCTCTCTGGAGCAGGGGCAGGTAAACTCTGTCCCTGACCACATCCACAGCTCCTGCTGAGGGAATTTGCACGGCTCCCACCATGACCTCAAACTGAGCAAATCAACAACTGCAGGGGTCTCTGAAAGACAGAATCAGACACTGACCAGAAAGGTGACAGGAGGCATACAAACCCGAGTGCCACAACTGACCAGGACCCATGTAATCGTGAACCACTGAAGCCATGGGCAAACGTCAGTGCAAAAAATTACATAATACTACAAAGGACAACATGGTAACTCCAGAAGAGAGTGGCGATCCTACAAATACAAGGCCTAAACTGAGCAATGAAGAGGAAACAGAAGGAAGCAACACCAAAAATTCCTTTTTGATGTTCATTGAAGCTCTCAAAGAAGATATGAAAAAAAGCCTTAAAGAAATAGAAGAAAAGACAAACAAAAAATTGGAAGAGATGAACAAATCTATGAAAGAAACATGCCAGGAACTAAAAGCTGAAATAAAAGCTGAAATAGAAGCCATAAAAATAGGTGCAAAATGAGGCAAAAATGGAAATAGAAAACCTGAAGAAAAAAGCTGGAACTACAGATACAAGCATAACAAACAGAGTTCAAGAGATGGAAGATAGAATCTCTGAAGTGGAAGACTCAGTAGCTCAAATAGAAATATCAGTCAAAGAAAATAGTAAAACTAAAAAAGCCATAACTCACAATGTTCAGGAAATCTGGGACACCATGAAAAGACCTAATTTGAGAATAATAGGAATAGAAGAAGGAGAAGAATACCAGCTCAAAGGCACAGATAATGTTTTCAATAAAATCATAGAAGAAAACTTTTCTAACCTGAAGAAGGAAATGCCTATAAAGATACAAGAAGCTTACAGAACACCAAATAGATATGATCCCAAAAAAAAGTCAGCACACCACATTATAATCAAGTCACAAAACATACAGAAGAAAGAAAAAATTTTAAGAGCTGCAAAAGAAAAGGGCCACCTCACATATAAAGGCAGACCCATCAGAATAACGCCTGAATATTCAATGGAAACGATGAAAGCTAGAAGGGCTTGGTCAGAAGTTATACAGACGCTAAAACAGCATGGATGCCAAACTAGAATACTATACCCTGCAAAATTATCAATCACCATAGATGGAGTAAACA
>PVIH01029579.1:0-13427 GCA_004025045.1 Sigmodon hispidus
CCAGACTCACTCTTGAGGGAGGGGGGACAAAACTGGATTTGGCCAGGAGTGGAGACTGACCCAAGCATTATTGGGTCAGTGGGACCATAGGACTCTCCGCTCCCTGCCCAGGAAGGGGATGGGGAGTTGCAGAGAAGAAAAATGACAAGATGTAGTGGGAGGGGGAAGGGACCTTGAATAAGGATATACAGGGATGGGAAAAAAATTTCAGAGGGAAAGCTGAACACAAAGTAAATATATGTGTAGCAATCTTTTTGCATTACCACCGTTGATAAGCCATGCTTATGATTCTTATCCTCTCTATAGTTATTGCTAATTTTTCCTCATTTTAAATTTATGTAACTGTTTTTTTTGTTAAATACAAAATAAAGAAGGAAAAAAAAGTAGTTTGTTTACCTGCACATATAACTGTGTAAGGGGGGCTGGAGAAAGATGGCTCAGTGGCTGGGAGCACTGCCTCCATTGGATTCCCAGCATCTACATGGCACCTAACAACTGTCTGTAATTCCAAGATCTGACACCCTTACACAGTTATATATGCAGACAAAACACAAATTCACTTAAAATAAAAATAAATATAAAAAAATATTTTGCACATTGATGTGTATTAAGTACATTGTCATCTCCATAATGCAATTTCTACCTCTAATTATTTATGCTAGTCATAACTTTTGTTGTAATATATACTCAAGTCATTTTTTATAACTCTGTTTATATATATTTATATATATAATGACATATAGTTAGCATATTGTTGTCATTTGATACAAAATGTGTATCTTGGTTAATATTAATAAGATTGTCATACTTGAAATTATTATGAAGGAGTTGTACACTCATTCTTGGAATGCTTATTCTTACAATGTAAGCTTTACTTTCTTGGTTGACTTGGATTGCAGATTACAGCTACTCAGATTTACCACCTAATGGGATATTTATACTTTTCAGAAATATGTTAAAATATACCAGATAGATGTCTTCAACCACTTCATAGACAAGAGAGAATATGGCATTCAAGATTTTGTTATCTCAAATTTGGCCTTCAGAAACATGACAACTCCTGGCATCACCGTTCCTTTCCTGAGGTGGTGTTGAGCATTACGACATCTTGCAAAGAAATTGTCTTGTTTGGCAAATAATGGCCTGAGGGGCAAAGAACTGCACTTTCCCTGACTACTGTCAGCATGCGCAATGTCCGATATGGACAATCAGGATGAAGGATAGCAACTGCCGAAGGCTGCTTGGACAGGATAAGATGGTCTTACCCAAAAATACCGTGCTTCTAAAGAGACTTGTCAGACATCCTAGTCCAGTAGCCAAAAGGGTGGATGCTTTGACTGTACGGAGAAGTGGTGGATGACTGTCCAGGTAGTTAACTGTCATCCTCTTCTAAATCTTGGAAGTTACTCTCTCATGCTTCTGAATTCAGGTAATATATTTTCCCTCTCAGGTCTTGATGGTGTTGAAGATTGGATAGTTGTGGTTGTTATTACTTCACATCTCAGCCAAGACACTCGGGTATTAGAACTTTATTGTTTGAGATAAACAGCTTTGAAGCAATCCCTGTGAATTGCCTCATATCAACATTCTAGACATTTAAATGCACCTCACATTTGCTGTTAGCTGTAGTTTGACTTCGCTTATATTAGTGCCTTTCTCTTCCCCAGACACAACCTTATGATGATCCCTATAGTATATAGTTTTATACTTAGTTTAGAACTTTCTTATTTAGACAAAAGGAGGAGATGTAGCTGGAAACAAGAAGCTACCCAGGTAAACTCTGATGATGTCAAGGAACTGGAGCCAGGCAGGGCGTGGTCAACTGGAAAGAGACCAAGAAGAGGAAAGAGCCTGTGGTATGGTTAGTAAGGACTGCTCAGTTTGGACCTCTCCTGCACGCTGTTTCTCCCTTTTGCCCTATGAATACCCTCTGTATCGTAAGGGGCTTTGTAATAATAAATATTATCTTAATATAAACATAGTGGTGGATTAAATTCCATTACAGGACATAGCTTTCTTTTACTACTTGCTGCTGACTAAGGGTTGTTGGAAATCTAATGGGGTCTTGAAGCTGTATCATCTCAACTGGCATCTTGCAAGCTGATCTTCTCATCAAAGAATTTTCAGGTAACCTTGACAAATGAAACCACATTTGCTTGGAACCAATCCACAGGTTTTGATCTGTGGAGACAAAACCAGAAACTCTTTTCCCAAACAACATATTGCACTAATAACAAAATGTTTGTTTTTGAAAGCAGTAAGCTAAATCTGCAACCATTATTTGATTTTTAAAAATTGTGATAAAATGCATATAACTTTTATCACTTAAATTATGTTTTAACTTTTTAAATATTTATTTTAGGTGTATGGGTGTTTTTCTCTGCATCTGTGTTATGTGCATGTAGTGCAGATAGAGGCCAAAAGAGATATATGGATTCCCTGAAGTTACAAATTATTATGAGCTGTCATGGAGGTGCTAGAAATTGAATCTGGGTCTTCTGGTGGAGCAGAGCCAATGCTCATAAACACTAAATTATATTCTGGTCTCCTCTTTTAAATATTTTTAAAGCACATATTTTGATACGTTTAGAATGTGATATAAGTCATTACTGTGTGCTTGCAGAATATTTATATCACACCAAAGAAATTGAATGAGTCTTCCTTATCCCTTTAGAGGTCTCTAAGCAGTCCATGGAAACTAGTAATTTCTTTTGAAAACTTAATATAAATTTAAT
Source organism: Sigmodon hispidus (assembly GCA_004025045.1). Lineage (NCBI taxonomy): Eukaryota > Metazoa > Chordata > Mammalia > Rodentia > Cricetidae > Sigmodon > Sigmodon hispidus. The sequence continues at coordinate 2,736 of PVIH01029579.1, forward strand.
TATATAATATGTTTTCAAAAACTTAATATAAATTTAATTATATAATATATTTTCTTTATTACTTACTTCTTTAAAATATGATAGTATATTTGATATTTGTTCATGTTGGAACATGTAAAAACACCCAGAATTTCATCGTTTTTAAAGAATGAATAATATTTCATTGTATGGATTGTCTGTAATTTAATGTTTTCACACTTTGTGTTGTTCATATCCTTTGGATATTTTGAATGGTGATGCTATGGACATTTGTGTCCACATTTTATTTTAAACATCTATTTTTAGAGTTGATGGGTGTGATGACGAATTTTATATGTCAATTTGAATGGGTTTTAGTATGCCAAGATAAATGTCCATATAATATACCAGGCTACATCACTGCATATGAAATTTATAGAGGAGTCAACATTGTATTTTCCATCTCCATGTATGTATGCAATGTATGTAAATTACATTTAAAACATTTATTACTATTCTTTTTAAACATTGTAGCAATCTCTGTAGATATATTTTTTGTTTTGCTACAAATGTTACCTCAGAATGTTACATCAGAATTGTGTACATGAAATGTCATATGCTATCAGTAATTAGTAAAATCCTGATGATAAAGGAAAAACTGTTTGAGTACTATACATTTATGTCTACATTTAGTATCCTTCCTTTATTATCTGCTTCCAGATTGTCAGTTGCATACTGTCTTCCAGGCTCAAATTGTATTTGCTTTAATAGGTGTACATGTAAGATTATTTGAATTTAAATCACCCTTTTATTTGTGCTGTACAATAAAACTTTCCCTAATGCTTTATTAAAATATAATTAATAAATTAAATGCTTTAGTAACATGCAATATATTTTAACATAGGTAAATATTAAGAAATTATTATCATGATCAAGCAAAGTAACATATACATCATCTCATGAGTTACTTCTTACTTCTATGAAGAAAATTTGATATATATTAACTAAAATAATTAAATATGCAATTAATTGTCACTAATCAGAAATACTACATTGATGAACAGACTTCCACAACTTAATTCCTTTCCTTATTGCAGAATTATTCACTGACAATTGATTATATAAAGGATTAATATTTATTAATGGGATATATAAACACTCACTGATACAAATTGAACCTTAAGGCAATTCTTGGAGAGTGGAACTGTCCTACACAGTTATGGTACCAATTCTTTCCTTGAGAATGCAGGAACAAACAAGAAAAAAGGTTAATGTGCAGCAGGGTCCTCAAGGAGGGCTGGCCACATCCCATTCAGGGTCCTGAGACAGCAAAGTTATGCTTTTAGGTCTCCCTCAATAATTAATGAATCCCACTATATCTGCTATCATAAAATTCGTACCATTTGATCAAATTTCACTATTTTCCAATTCTACCTCAGCCCATAATAACCATTATCCTACTCTCTGCTTCTATATTCAATTCTTTTAGATCAAACATAACATTTGATTTTTGTCTTTCTGTGTCTGTCTTGTTTTACTTAATATAACATTCTCCAGGTTTATTTGTATTGTCACAAATGTTAGGATTTCATATTGGAAAATTTGAATTATCCTCACTGTCTTTATCTACATATATATGTGATATTTTCTTTATTCATTCATGTAATGAGTAAATTGGATTCAATTTTGGTAGATTCTTTTTTTCCATTTTTTTCTTTTTATTAGGAATAAAGAAGTCACATTTTCTATCCTTGTATATACTTAATCAAGATCCCTTCCCCCTCATACCCCAATTTTGATAGATTCTATATCTTGATTATTGAGTGTAATTCTATAAGGTATGGAAGTGCATTTTAAGTAAAATGTCTTCATTTTCCCATTTACAAGAACAATATTCTTAAATCATGACCACTTACAATCTTTAATTGAGTGAGGAGCTATCTGATAGATTCACACTGAAATGAAATTTGCTTAAGTTTTTTTCTTGAGAATATTTATAGTGTTTTATATACTTTTTTATTATTGAGAATTTTATTCATATATATTATGAAGCACAATCATATCTACCTCCAACTTTCTGGTCCATCTCTGGAAATCTTTCCCAATATGGCTCCTTCTTGTTTTCTTATACTTTCCTTTGGTCACCTACAAAAATCAGTCTTGCCAAAATTCCAACATAGGTCAATGAGATACTCTGCAGGCCCCACTACTTGTTAGGGAGCTATTAAACATTGTAGCCATGAGAGTAGGGGAAAATATTCTTTTTGAGAATGTGGTCAGCAGTAAATTTACCATGCCACAATAAAGTCTAAAATGTAAATATCTTCAAAGTTTATGCTGCCAATTTTAGGCTTTGTTGTCTATAGCAATTAAGGTTGAAATTAAGGTTGGTATTATACACATTAGCCAAAGCTAAACTTGATCTGGTTTAATTTTCTAGTTGTCAAAAAAATAACAAAAACCTTAGTTTTTCTTCACCAGTTCTATTTCCATTCTTACCTGTTCTATAAGTAGACAGTGACAGAAAATTGATATTCTAGTAGGTAAATTTATTTTATATAGACAAGTATGATATTTACAGCTAATCAGTTGATAAGATATGAATCAACTTACTGTGCTTTTTAACTTCTTACATTCTTCTAGAAATGAAGATGGTAAATAGTTATCCTTTTAACTCCTCTAAGGTTTTCTAGATTGAATTGAATTTACCTAATGAATATTAGTCAATTTGTTTGATGTCTTTTATTATATACTTATATAAAGACATCACATCTATTCTTACCAGAGTATAATTTGTTAATATGATGAATTCAGAGGCAAGTACTGATATATTCTTTATTATTTCCAAGGGAATTTATATGTGGAAAAATCTAAGAATTTGTTATAATTATATGACCTAACTTGGAATTTTTGCTCAGCATTTTATAATAAAATATTTATGAATGGTCACAAGTATAATGAATGAATATTTTTTCTCTAGTCATAAGGATAAATATGCAATGTAATTATGTGTGTGATTTTTCTTATTTCCTCAAAAGTCTTTTTGTCAGAAGACTAATGTGGTATATATTTTTTCTTAAAGTCAACACAGAATAAAATAGTTTAAGCTTGTCATGTTTTGACTGAACTGAAGAGTCACTTTCTAAATGAAAAATGATTAACTGTTTTAGTATGATTTTGTAGATATGTTATACCTATCAAGAATACAAAATGTGATTTTGGAATATTCCCAAGTGCATGTGTTTTACTACCCTTTTCCCAATGAAGAACTTAAGATGGAACAGGATTAGGCAGTTTTCTAGTGTTCCACAGAAAATTCATAGTTGAGTAGGGATTAAAATCTAGATCTTGATACCTTGCAGACTTTCCCTTAGTTCAGATCATGTACAGCTCAGCAGTTTCTTTCACAAAATTCTCCTGATATGACACATGCCATTAGTCTTATTTTATAACAGATGTTTTGAAGGTGGAGCAGAGGTTCCATGGTGTAATGGTTAGCACTCTGGACTCCGAAAGTGGAGCAGAAAGTTTCTTTCCTTTACCCTTATAGCCACAGACTTCAGAGTGTCAGATAATGTCAGATATGGCACTCACAGCTCTCTTTTCCCAGGGGTTTATGGTCCCTTCTGCTCATTTTGTTGTGAACTGATCTATCCCATTTTAAAGAATATACTCTTCTCTTTCTGAGGAAACTCTGCATTTCTTGTACTTTTCTCTTACAAGTATTTGTGTTATCCTGACACTTCTTAGATTTTTGGAGGACAATCTCCTTATCATTAGAAGAAATACTGGCTTTAATAAAAATGATTTTACCTGTTATTATGATTGTTATTGTTGTATATATTTAAGGCATGTGTAAGTACCTTGATGTGTGTTGATATTTTGTTTGTGCTCTAACAAACAAAGCACGCCTAAAGATCAGAGGGCAGAGTGTGCCACTATTTAAGTATAGAGGCCAGGCAGTAGTGGCATACTACTTTAATCCCAGCACTTGGGATGAGGAAGCAGGAATATCAGAAACTTTTGGCCACTCTAGACTACAGGAGATTTATCCATTTTAAGAAAGAAACAGAGCCAGGTGGTACAAGATCATGCCTTTCGTTCCAGCACTTAGAATCCCATGCCTTTTCTTTCAGAAATTGGGAGGCACATGCCTTCAATTCCAGTACTGTGAAAATAGCAAGTAATACTGCTTGGTAGAGAGAAAAATCTAAGGCAGAAGAAAGAGGAGCTTGAGCTCCTTTTGGCCTGAGGATTTGGTCTCTACCAAAAGACATCTCCTTAGTGGCTTCCTTTTTTTGTCTCTCTGATCTTTCAGCTTTAACCTTAAATTCTGGGCCTGACTATTAATTTTTCCTGACTTGATTTTATTTATTGAATTAATTTTTTATTTATTTAATATTTTCCCAGGTCTGCTACTGTTCCCCCTTAATTTCCACCTCCCAGTCCTCTCTCAGTCTCTCTCCACTCCCCCATCCATTTCACAAGGAAGACAAGGAGTCCCAAGGTGAGTCAATTCAGTCTGGCATATCTAGTTGAGGTAGGTACAAGTCCTTCATCCAAGTATTAAGTCTGAATTAGGTGTTCCTCTCTGGGGAATGGGCTCCAAGATGTAAGTTCATACACTAGAAACATACTCTGATTTTACTGCAAGAGGCTCCACAAAATGCCCAAGCCATTTGACAGTCCTCTACCTTTTGAAGATTCAGTTTATTTTCTTGAAGGGTCCTCAGTGATTGCTTCTGATTGAGTAAGCTTCCAATAGCTTAGGTCAGCCATCTCTGTGGGTCTCCTTTTTATGATACTGATCTCATTGCTCATATATTCTCTCTGCCTCTCTCTTCAGCTGGGCTGGGAACTCCATCTGGGGCTTAGCTATGGATCTTTGCTTCTGCCTCTATCCATTGCTGTATAAAGGTTCTATAATAACAACTATAGTGGTCATTCATTTGATTATAGGGGAAGTCCTGTTTAGGTATCCCCTCTACTACTGCTTAAAATCCTAGCCAGAGAAATCTTGTGGGTTCTTGGAGGTTTTCTTAACACCAGGTTTCTTTCTCACCCCACAGTAGCTCCTTCTATCAAAATATCTATTTCTTTTTTTCTCCTACTCTGTTGCTCCTCTCACTCAACCATCTCCTTCTCTTATAAATTGTTCCCAATTTTCCTTGCTCATTCCCAGCAAATGCAAATCAAAAAAAATGAGATACCATCTTACACCTGTCACAATGGCTAAGATGAAAAACACAGATGACAGCCTATGCTGCAGGGGATGTGGAGCAAGGGGAACACTCTTCCACTGCTGATGGGAGTTTAAAGGTGTACAGCCACTTTGGAAAGCAGTATGGCTGTTCTTCACAAAACTAATAATCAATCTGTCTAATGATCCAGAGATACCACTATTAAACATATACCCCAAAGACTCACATTTTACCCCAAGAACATTAGTTCAACTATGTTTATAACAACATTATTTGTAATAGCCAAAACATGGGAACAACCTCAACAACAACAATTGATGGAGCTCAATTGAAGAGTGAATTAACAAACTGTACACTTACACAATGGAGTACTACTCTGCAGTAAAAAGATGATGTCCTAAAACTTGGAGGCAAATAGATGGATTTGGAGAGTATCATCCTAACTGAGGTATCCCATGCCCAGAAATATAGATATAGTATGTATTCAATCATTAGTGGATTTTAGACAAAAAGCAAAAAATATCCAGGCTGCAAACCACAACCCTTGAACAGCTTGGAAGAAGAAGGAATTTAAGAGAAACATTCAGAGATGCCCCTTGGAAGAGTGTGGATATATGTTAGATATTTAATAAATCTTGGGATATCAGAGAGATCACACAGTCAAATCCTAGGCAGAGATATAAGGAAATCCTTGTTCCTTGAATACAAGGATAAACAACTGAGTCATTCACACAAATCTTTAATCCCAGAACATGGAAAACTAGGATTGGGGACCAACACCCTTAATCCCATATCTCCAGAGACAGAATTCCTTCTGTTTCTGTGAGTTCAAGGCTACACACCTGGATGGGATAGGATATATAAGAGCTAATAAAAAACAGACAGAGACAGAAGTGGCTGACAGAAGCAACAGGCAGAAGAGACCAGGAGTCAGGCTGAGAAAGATGTAAGGCAATTTGATGAGAATTGACTGTGGTGCTTCTTCTCTCTTAAATTTCAGTCTTCCCCCAATATTTGATTCTGAGTCTTCTTTTCTTAACACCCAAATTTGTGCTACTATATTTGGTGCTCAACTCCAGACCATGAATTCCCCCAAACAAGCTGTTTACTGGCCAGAACATGACATGAGCAGAGTAGTAATTATCATCTGGTTAGGCTTTTGAGTTAATCTCAAACTTTAGGCAGACCCAGCCACAGGTGTTTCCATTTCACTTTTATCTGGGTAAGTTTATCAGACAGTGGACTCTTTCTCCTGTTAGAGTGTGGGTTCTTTTTTTACTGAACCCCTCCTTGGGCTGCTATCACACTAGATAGCTGCCCCACTTCACAGCCATTTGAATGGTCACTGACAACTAGATTGGTGAGTACATCAGATTTTTTTTTTAAATGAGAGGAATTTGTTAAAGGGTGCTTGGTCTTTTTGTCATCATTCTCTAGATGATTTGATATTAGAACCAGTGAAGGAAAAGATAAATAAAGTGGAAGAAATTACCATCATCCTGTTTATTATGAATATTTTTTGTTTGACTTCTGTTTTATCATTGAAAAAGTCAATTAATTTGAATGCTAAAAACATCTTTAAAAAGTCTATTAAAAAGGAACTCAAAGATACTCAAACACAAACAGAAGAGTACAAAGAACAGACCCCAGCAAGATAATTTAAAGCTACAGAAAAAACACTCCAAAATTATCAGACAGTCAACAATAATATACCCAGTTACCATTAAACAGAAAAAGAGTATAAAAATATTAGAAAAGTTAATTGGGTTCTGGTACATGTGCTAGAAGTAAAAAGCATTAAAGATGCATTGTGACATATGGGATGCATTCACTATTTGTAAAACATGGTCTTCTTGCTACAGGATCACCCCTAAAGATTGGTTAGATATGGTTACTGCTGTTTTGGAACTAGGGGAACTGTTACATTGGAAAACATGGTGGAAGGAGGAGGCTAAAATAATGGAACAAAGAAGCAGAGCTAGGGGCCTAGAAGTCTCCCAAGACCAACTTTTTGGGGAAGGAGAATATTCTGATATTGAAAGGAAATCCCCATGCAATGGACATATTTATGATTTATGCCACATGGCATCACTAAATGCTTGGGATCAGATAGAAGAAATAGGAATAAAAACTGAATCATTCACAAAAGTAATTCAAAGCTCAAAGAAAACTTTTACAGACTTTTTGCAGAGATTATCTGCAGAAGTAAATAGGATAGTACTGGATTCATAAGCAAGGCAAATAATAATCAAATCCCTGGCATTTGAGAATGATAATACACAATGCAAAAAATAATAAGACCATTAAAAGCAAGATTAGGGTTAGGGTTAGGTTTATAGGATTGGATTCATGAAGCAATTAATGTAGATTCTTATGAAGTTGATGATAATTGGGTAGAAGAGATCATTTCTAGATGCATAAGTAAAATACAATATGTTAAATGCTATAATTGTGGAAAGTGCTGCCACATACCAAAAAATTGTAATCAAGGTGTTCCTAGAAACAGTGCCTTTATTAGGAATATTCCCAAAGGAACACACTTCTCTCCAGTATATGCAGGAGATGTGGAAAAGGTAGACATTGGACTAATGAATGTTGTTCAACAAGAAACACACAAGGTAACATTCCACTTTCTAGAAATGCTCAAAGGGAACTTTCAAAAGCCCCCATATCCAATTCAGTGCAATCTTGCCCTTCTATCATGGAGGATACACCTCCCCAGAACAATTAAAGAAATTAATACCTATTTTTAAAAAATATACTACACTAAATGATAATCTATAGAAAAAGAAAAGAAAAATCAGGAAAAAATTATAAGAATATGTTTTCTGGCAAATGTCTATTAATGAACAAAGTCAAAATTAAAAGTACAAATAAATAATGTTATCATTGAAGCTTTATTGGACACAGGGGCAGATGTATCAATAATTTCACCAGAGTTATGGCATCTAAGTTGGCCCCTTCAGGAGGTAAATGTTCAGTTTTTGGGGATTGGTTTATTATCCCAAATAAAACAAAGTGCAAAATGGCTGGAGTATATAGTACCAGAAGGACAGAGAGGAATATTAAAGCCATACATGGTTAACTTTGCTATAAATTTATGGGGATGAGATTTAGTACAACAATGGACCAAACAGATTAACATTCCTCCAAACACAGAAAAAAACATGAACTAACACAAATCGCGGGAGAAATATTTGAAAGTATTATGAGAAACAGTCACAAAAAATCCAAGCTGTACAGAAATAAGGCACAACAGCTATCGATCTTTCAAATACACTCATAGCACTACCTTTAAAATGCCTAACAGATATGCCTATATGGATTAATCAATGACTATTAATAAAAGAGAAATTACAGGCCTTATAGCAGTTGGTCATGAGCAGTTAAATGCTCAGCATATAGAAGAATATACAAGCCCTTGGAATACTCCAGTATTTGTCATTCAAAAGAAATCTGGCAAGTTGAGGATGGTGACAGATTTAAGAGAAATAAACAAGGTGATTCAGTCACTAGGCTCTCTACACTCTGGAATTCCTTTACCTTCTCTTTTACCAAAAGAATGGCCCATTATAGTTATTGATTTAAAAGACTTTTTTATAATACCCTTAAAAAAAGATAAAGAAAAATTTGCCTTTACAATACCCAATTACAATAATTCTTGGCCTGTAAAGAGCTATCAGTGGAGGGTCCTCCCTCAAGAAATACTGAAAAGCCTTACATTATATCAGCATTTTGTACAAAAGCCAATAGAAAAAATTCACAACAAATTCTCAAAATCCATAAGATACCATTATATGGATAACATCCTATTGGCAGATTCAAACCCTGATATTCTTGAAAAAAAATCATTGAGGAAGCAAAAAAAATTACCTCCTTGGGGATTACAAATAGCCCCTGAAAAATACAAAAGGGAGATTCCATTAATTATTTAGGCTATAAAATAGATCTTCAAAAAATTAGACCCCAAAAGGTACAAATGAGGACAGATAGATTAAAAACTTTAAATGATTTTCAGAGATTCCTGGGAGATATTGCCAATTTATGACCCACTATTGGAATAAAAAGTGGTGGAGTGGATAATTTGTATAAAACCTTAAATGGTGACAAGGACTTAAATAGTCCAAGAGAATTGTCACCTGCAGCTGAGAGAGAATTGGCTTTGGTAGAGAAGAAATTACAGGATGCACATGTGGATCATGTGGATCCAAACCTTAATTGCATCCTAATTATCTTGCTCTCTAAACATTACCCTATGGGAAATTTAATGCAGAGGCAAAATGTTATATTGGAATGAATATTTCTAACACATAAACTGAGTAAAAAAATTAAGACTTCTGTGGAAAAGATTTCTGAAGTGATCTTTAAAGGAAAATTAAGACTTCGTCAATTAACAGGAGTGGATCCAGCAGAAATTGTTGTACCTTTAATGAAAAAATTGACCAATTATAGGTAGAAAGTGAACCTTGACAAAAACCCTGCAGTAAATTTTTTGGAAGACATAAATGAATACCCTCAAAGCAAAAAAAAATTGAACTTTAAAAGAAAATTAATTTAAATCATGCTCGTGTTGTATGAGATAAACCAATTACTGGAGTCCCCCACATTTTATACCAATGCAAATAAATCAGGAAAGGTAGATTACAACCAGAAAACATAAGTAAAGTGTCTCAAAGCCCTTACAATTCTGTTCAAAAGTCAGAATTATATGCTATTGTGATGGTATTAATCGATTTTAACCAGGCTGTCAAAATAGTCACTTACACTTAGTATGTAGAAAGAGTTGTTTTACACATTGAAACTGCTGATTTTATTAATGATGAGTCAGAATTAACTTCATTATTCATTTGGTTACAAGAAACAATCAGGAATAGGGATCATTCCTTCTTTATAACACACATTGATCCCATACAGTTTAGCCAGGTCCTTTAGAGCTAGGTAATGATGAAATTGGTAAATTATTAATAGGAAATTCGCTAGAGGTCTCAGAGTTTCATAAAAAAAATCACATTAATAGTAAAGGATTAATAAAAGATTTCTCCATCACTTGACAACAAGCCAAAGAAATTGTAAAAAGATGTCTCACCTGTTTTTTTTATATCCAAACTCCATTACCAGCAAGGAGTACTCAAAAGGTATATACAGAAATGAAATCTGGCAGATAGATATATTTCATTTTACAGAATTTGGAAAATTAAGATGTGTCATCATACAATTGATATCATAGCGCTAGACGCCTATATGAAAAACCTTGAGAAATCCCACACTAGAGACCTAACAGTGCAGCTGAAAGCCCTAGAGCAATTAGAAGCAAACTCACCTAGGAGGAGTAGACGGCACGAAATAATCAAACTTAGAGCTGAAATCAATGCAATTGAAACAAAAAGAACAATACAAAGAATCAACGAATCTAAGAGTTGGTTCTTTGAGAAAGTTAACAAGATAGATAAGCCCTTAGCCAAACTAATCAAAAAACAGAGAGAAAGTGTCCAAATCAACAAAATCAGAAATGAAAAGGGGGACATAACAACAG
>PVIH01029580.1:0-13426 GCA_004025045.1 Sigmodon hispidus
ACACACACACACACACACACACACACACATACACACACACACACACACACATACACATATACACACACAGAGCTCTTGTTTCTCAATGGGTCTTTGCTACTCACTAAGAGTGTTTCCAGTCCTGAAGACTGTTGATCAAGGTTTAAGACCAAGTTTAATCCTGTTTCTTCATTTGGTCGAGTACAGAGATCAGACATATTATCTTCTCAGAGGTATCTTGGCTGTTTGGCTTTGTTGACTGCTGGTCAGTCAGGTCCAGAAAACAATGGAGACTGGTTTGTTATACTCTAGAGCAGCTGTGTGCAAAGGATGACAGTATTGCATGTAACTGTCACACAGAATAAGCTAGGCACACAGGATTATAATCCAGACACATCTTCCACCGGGTATTCTACTTGTGTGCTTCTTGCGCCCTCTCCTAGTCACTCCTCCATTTTCTGTGGAGTGCCAATGCCAAAGTTATCATAAAACATTTTTATTTAATATTCAGCACATTTTCTTTGGGATGCTATGAGTACTGTTTGTCTTGGTTTGTTTCCCGATACTGTAATGGAATATTCAATATTGGATAAGGAATAAAAATTTATTCTTTACCATTCTACAGTCCATGAATTTAAAGATTCAGTGGATGAGACCTGCTGTATTGTCTATGGCAGAAGTCAAAGAGAGAGTAACAGAGGGCAAGAGATTAAAGAGGTTACATTTATAGCCCCAAGATGATATATTTGTTTATTTTTGTGGTGTTGTGGATTAAACACACATGCTTATATATGCTAGAGAAGTCATCTTCCAATGAGCTATCCCAGAAAAAACACTTTTTAAATTAGTACATTCATTCTTGAGGTGGAACCCTCATGGCCTAATCCCTTAATTATGATTTTTCTTTATGCTTGAGAATTTCAAACATATATACAATGAAAATAACATTCATTTCACCCTCTTCCCCACTCAGTGTTTTCCCAATGTGTTCCCTTTTAGACTTCATATTATTTGGTTTTGGCATCCCACTAGGTACTTATGCAGCTGCCCATGTGTGGACAGCTGTGGAGCAATTGATTGAAATATGGGAAATCTACCAGTGGGAACACTCCAAACAGTGGATGGTTTCTGCAGCCATGCACATATTGGCGACACACAGTGGACTCAGTTGGTTTTTAAAAAGAGCTTATAACATTGAGAACAAAAAGGGTGGTTGAGAACTGGGAGGGGCAGGAAGAAACAGAATGAGAGTATATTCGATCAAAATACATTATATACATGTATGAAATTCCCAAACAATAAATTTAAAAATAAATTTTTTCCTCCCCTTGCAGCTTTCAACTAACTGCTGAGTAAGATGGACCTGAGATTTTGCCCTGTCCCCTAACTGTGCCAGACCTCTTCTTAGCTTGACCTTCTGTGGACCTTGTGCAGGTAACTACAGCAGTTGTAGATTCACGAGTGCAATGACCCTGTAAGGTGCAGAAGATATTGAGTTATAGTACTCAACCCCCATCCTTTGGCTCTTAAATTCTATCCATTTCCTCTTTCTTGATGGTCCATGAGTTTTGGTAGAAGGTGAGCTGAGCACCCAGTCTCTTATTCTCAGTATTCTGGCCAATGTGCATCTCTGCAATGATGGATTCCATTGCAGGAAGAAGCTTCTGTGTTCACAGTGGGAGCAGATCATGTCTATGAGTATAAACATAAATATTTAGAAGGAAATGTGACAACATGACCATTTAGCACATCAACAATAGCAGATTCTACTCTAGGACCCATGACATCCCCATTCATGGGCTTTGCAGCAAAATCACTAGACTAGGCTTAAAATTGCATACTATAGAGCTGGCTTCAAATTCTATTAGAAAATGGTTAGTTAGTTAACATAGGCATGGCACTGTTGAACCAGTGGGTATATCTTGTTTGCAAGGTAGATATTGTGATATGCAAGGACCAACCAGCTTTAGGTAAGACTATTGATGTCTTTTCTCCCCCACCAGCTTTCATAGCACCTTCTGTTACCATGACAGCTAGTCAACAGGGATGAGGTTTCCAAGTTGGTTTGAGGCTGATGTCTCTATGTCCTGTAGCCAAAAATGTATGGTGTCATAAGCAATAAGGTCTTATATGGTAGGTGACCAAGGTCAATGACAACAGTCTGTGTTGTTTCAGAGACATTCAAGAGCTTTTTGATTAATAACTCCAGAAATATACCATGCCTTGTTCTGGGATTTTTATTTAACAGTACAGTATTTAACAGAATTGTCCACCCATGTAGGATAATTCAGTTCAAACTCTTTTTGAAAAGCTATATTTTGAAAAGACCTTGCTAATAAGTGGGTTTCCACAATACTTCTTCACGTATATTTCACTTTGGTTAACACAACTAACTCCCCTCCTCTACCAAAACCCCTTTCTCCAGCTCTGCTTAATTCCTTAGGCTTCAGTATTTTTCGTTATTCTTTAATATTGCATGTATTCTGATAACTCCCCAATTATCTTTTTAGTGAGTTTATGACATAATAAGCTTCCATATGGCTCTTAATAATCCTTCTTTTGGATTATCCCCCCCAATATCTCCTGATTTTTGCCCCCTTATATTACCACACTTCTTCATGCTTGAGTCTTTCCATGTCCAGTATTTCATCTCTCTAGTTTTGATATAATCTACTATCTAACCTAATTGATTTTTGTTAGTCTCTGCCATGCAGCAATGTTGAGGTGCAAATGAAGAATCTAGTCTGTGCATTGGGGATGCAATCAAATCAAATAACATCACTATTTGCAATAATAGCAATCGTAAACTTCAGGATTCATTTGAATGCAGCACTTTTCTTTGCTATTTGCCTGGACCCAGCACTGCCACTGGCCAGTCTCCTGTGGTGAGAAGAGCATCTGCTTCTGCTTGTTCTTACAAAGTACATCTTCTTATACATTTTCAAATTACTGTGGATTTAAAACAAAAAACCCAGTCTTTGCATTGGCAGGAATGGTGGGAAAGGAAAAGGGACTGTGGGCAGGAGAGTTCTTATAAGTCAGCTTAGACTTTGTAGATCCAAGGTCTGTCAGTGCCTGGCAGACATTGACTCTCACTTGTTCTTTCCTGGGGTGTTTTGTGATTTTGGAGCACCTTCCCCCATGAAGGTGCTTTCCTGTTGTGGGCAAACATTATTTGACTTGCTGATTGCTTCCGACCCCTTCCCAGCTGCTAGTCATCTCCTAGCACCTTTCTGCCAAGGATCCTCAGTCTCTCATGGTCCCGTGTCAGAGCCTAGCAAGTCTGAGACCATCTCCCTCTCTGTGTGGTCCAGATCTAGTTTTGAGAAAAACACTGCTGCATTCTCTTCCTTGATGAACTCTGGGAGAGCAGGTTGTCCCCTTTGCAGCAACCTCCCTTTACTCTGAAGTTAGAACATCTGGCCAGCTACCCTCTAACCTCTCATATTTACCAGTGGGATTCAGATTCCTGTCCACCATATCTTCTGAATATAGAGAAAACATCGAGTTCTCAAAGATCCCGTTACAGCCACTTTCCTCAGGCTTGAGTCAAGGGAGGAAGAAGATGAAGATACACAAAGTACTTACAGCTCTTTCCAGAAATCTGCACTCAGCATCGTCCTCTTCTGCCTCCTTTATATGCCAGAGGTGAGTGGATGCAAAGAGCTACAAAGCAGATTTGACAGCCCCTTTGGCAGTCTTTGCATGGTGGTCTTCCATTCTGCGTGGAGATGTGTTATCTATCATCTTGGGACTTTGCATGAAATCTGGACTAATGTGGTTAAAATTAGCATTATCTTCTGCATTTTTTTTTCAGGAAAAACCTTTGAGGCCGGTACTACTGCTTCCATTTAATGGATGAAAAACCAGGTTTAGAGAGGCTAAAATGTTAGTTCTATAAATGCAGCTAGAATTTAAAAACTGATTAATCAGATTCTCAAACTTTGGCTCTCTCTCTCCTTTCTTTCCTTCCCAGTATACAATTGAGGCTTTGCCTCTGAAGTTGGTAGATAACGCTCACAGCCCTAATGCACAGTAGAGCATGGACATCAATTCTCAGTTTGTGTGTTGGCTACTTATCAGAACATATTCCTATCCAAGAACTCATTTGCTATGATGCCATCCAGAGGAAAAGTCATCCTTGTTCCTGGGCTTTAGAAGAACCTAGCAGCTAGACATAGTCTTTTGTGTTTGACCCCAGCATTGCCTCTACTCCCAGTTTCTTTCCAAAGCTTTTATTTATTTTTCCTGTCTTTGTTTGGTCATGCTGATTATTATATTGGATAGAGATCTTTATCATCACCAACAACACACATTTTAAAAGGGTGAATTTGTTTTGGGCATCTGCCTTTATTATGTTCATCTCTGGGTTTGCAGTGGTTCTTAGTAAGTATCATTTTGTGGTAGAGGTTCGTTGAATTGACTCATTGGCTGAGAAAAGTTAATTTGCGTGTGGGTTAGGCGCCGAGGGAGGGAATGAGAAGGAAATGTGTACCTATAGAAGCTGTAACATCAGCCAACAATGGCTCATTCTCTCCATTCCCTGGGTGACCCTGCATGAGTCACCTTCTGTCAGCTTCAATTTTCTCCTCTAGCCAATGAGGATGAGGGTCCCCATTTTGCCAGCCTCACCGGGAGTGTAAGATGAGCCTCTGACAAGATCTTAGATGTGGAAAGAATTGACGAAGTATCAAACATGTGGGTTTGGTCTGGGAAAACAAAACTTGTGAGTCAGCCTGGGTCCCTGCAGACAGTAGGCTGAGAAGACCTAGAGAGCCACCCAGCCTGTATGAGTGGCAAACAGAGGTCTCTACTTTCTGGGATAAATTATCAACCAGGCAGAGGCGTCAGGGCTGCTGCTCTCTGTCTGGCCTCTTTGGCCATCCCGCTCCATGAGACATAAATCCCCGAGACTCCCCAGTCATTTCCAATCTTCATCAGTGTTTAGTTTTTTAGCTTCATCCCCCTTTTCTTTCCTGCTTGCTATTTTATAGGGCTGTAGGTCAGGGGGGCAGGATCCAGCTACAAATCTCACAGATCTTCCTCTCTCTGGGACAGAGGGTGTGAGTTGCAGTGGTCTGAGGCAGAAAGCCCTGAGGCAGGGCTATAAGGATTACCTTGAAGACCCTTCAGAAGGGAGGATCTGGAATCTGTTCTCCTGGTGTGCCCAGAACTGAGAAAGACCAAGGAGGATGTCGATGTGCAGAGACTATCAGGAGTGGTGTGGAACTCATTTCCACCACATTGATGTGGGTGCTGGTGACTAGGTTTGCTAATGGGACCTAGGTTCACTTTCCTATTATTTTTCTACTTTATTTATTTAATTTGTTTATTTTACAAGACTTTTAAGGTCATTGTGAGGCTCAACCAGGATGCCCTAGGTCAATGTGTCTCTCTTCTCTATGACACATCAGGGATGTAGTTTTCTACTCTCTTGATCATCCATGATTGAAGACTTTGTCACCTGGTCTTCCTCCAGACACTCTCTAACAGGAGACTAAGTGTCTTATTTACCCTGAACTCTCAGCATCAGTACGATGTTTGACTCTTTGTCTGTGCTCATTAAGGACAGACTGGGAGATGAAACATAGTTCTTTGGTATAGAAATGTTTCTGTATTACAGAAGATTGCCACAGGGGTACAGAGACATCCAATGAGATAGGGTTTCAGAATAAATTGCTGCCAATGCCTCTTCTGTTGAGAAGAAAACAAGTCCAGGGAGGAAAGGAAACATTGCTGGACTCTCCCTAGGAGTTAAGAAAGATCCAGGCATAAGACCAGGTCTCCTGATGTCACATCTGATATGCTTTATGCAACTTTCAAGTCTCCGTGGCAGAAGAGAGAATGAGGAGTTAAAAAAGAGAGACTAACGTAAGAAAATGGAAATTAGGAGAATGAAATCATTTGTGCTTAAATCTAGTATGAAAGAAAGAGGAAGGTAGACAGACAGACAGACAGACATTGGAATGCATAATGGTTTAAATCTAAAATAGGAGACAAACATTACTAACAGTCTGTTTCTCCAGCACACAGAACAGAGGTTATCTACCTCTATTCCAAGGTTTGGCAATGGACTTGACCTCTGTTTATGCCAGTCACAGTGTGGAGTAGCATTGGTGGAATGGGATGACCTTAAAGTATAAAGAGTGCTGAGTCAGATAGTCTCCATCGAGCCACCAAAACAAACAAACAAAGAAACAAACAAAACATATAAGACACAGGTGAGAAAAGGGCCATGGGCCATGTGGCAGACAAATTAATAAAAGTAAGTTAAGTTAAAATAAAAAAAAACTAACGATGTGCCTAAGACATAAGCCAAACAAAATAAAATTAATATGAATGTCTAAGTCATTTTTTTAAAAAAGTAAAAGCCACCACAGACAAGTCAAACCTCTGGCTCAAACAAAATAAAAAATATATTTACAACAATATTACCTGTTTTGACCTGGCTAGCTAGACTTTACTTTCCATATAATGCACACAGCGATGCTACCGTGACACCACAACTGCTGCTATTCTTTCTTGTATCTTTATGACTACAGAGTTAGTTCATTTTGATGAGCTCATGATACGATATGAGCCATGTACTAGGAGATCACTACTGTTTTGTATACCAGTTTGAGAACTCAACCCTCACAGTGAGTCTCATTGTACGGAGAAGGATCATGGGTTAGGTAGCTGGCCTCAGTCATGTTTGAGTAAGGAAAGGAATGAGCAGTGGAAAGTCTGAGTATCTCACTGGGTGAGACCCCAGCATCACCAGTGCTAATGCAACTCTATTCCTTTCCCTGGCTTTTAGATGTTATCTTGTGTTTAGATGTTATCACTGATCTGAACATCTAGATGCATTGGCTTTACTCAGATATGTGCGCTGTTCCTCCAAGTTTGCAGACAGCCCAAATGCAGTTTTTGATCCAGGCTTTGTGAAAGGACTGGTATTACTCATTTGATAGTGAGGGCCTGACATGAGAATGGGATGTTCTAAGATGATGCTTTAATTATGAAAGAGAAGCAGGATTCTCTCTTATGAGTACTTAGAGCAGAATTCCTAGTGGAGTGGGGGCATTTAGAGTGGACCCTAAGGTTGAGAGACATCAGAATCAGCAAAGGACATTGCAATGGAGTGAACAGAGGTTATATAGATTGAAAGGGTTAGAGGGATAAGGGATACTGGAGGAGCCAGGGGGTATACAAAGAAGAGTGAGAGTGACCTTGGAGAGCCTCGATTGGGGTGTAACAGATGTGAAGACGAAATTGATGATTGGCTTTATCCTGGGTAGACTCTTCCCACAAAAGACCCTCTTGTCCTCCACATTGGCTGCTGAATGCAGGTGGATGCCAAGAAAAACTAGATAGTTGGCTAATAATGGGCTTGGTCAAACTTTCTAACACTGTAGCCCTTTCTATCAAGGGCCCAGTCCTGCAGCACAGAGAACATTCTTTTCTGCCTTCAGTTTTTTTCTGATGTGGGCCTTGGTCCCTGCCTACAAGAGGTGGGAGAGCTCACTCTCAGTCCTGGGGTAGAACTTCCCAAATATATATCCATAAACAGCTTTAATAACTCTGGACACAAAGTCTCAGTTTTATTTTTCTATTTATAGTCACTTGTAAAATAAGTAACACACTTCATTAGAAGCTATTAAACTTGTCCTCATTGTTTGCCAGGGGCCCAGGAAGCCTGTAGGGTGTGGCCACTCTTGGTGTTCTACAAAATATTGTTTGATTTTTCTTCTTTTTACCCCAGGACTACAACCCTCTCTCCATATAACTGTGTTCACACCGGAAACCCATCACTCCCTCTGCAGTTTTGCTCACAGCCAGGCCTCCCTGATTTCTTTCATCCTGATCTTCTGATAACAGTTACTCTGGCATTGTCCATTGCCCTGGAATCACAGTGTTTTGGGATCTAAAACTGATCAGTCTGGACTATTAATGTTTAAAATCATAAATTGTAAGAAACTCAGAATTCTCCATTGTTTGATAATTGGCTCTAAGGAGAACTAAGATATTGAATGATGAAAATATTAAGCGATGAGGATCTCGGTGTGCATGAGGTTGATGCAGTGAGGGTTAGACCAGGCCAAACACATTCTGCTAACAGGAGATGCTGTGCTTTTAACTGGCCATGCATGTGCTTGTGTCACCTGTAACGTCTTAGGCACAGGGACCAATGAAAATTTGAGTTACTGCTATTATACAAACAGACAAGCTATAATTACAATTCTGGACTCCCACCTTTAGAATTTAAGATTTCTAGAATTTTATGGACGAGATATGTAAATGAGAACCTAGAGTATTATAGGTTATCAGAATGATAAAATTTGAGAATTTTAGGCTATACTTACTGAAATGACAATGACTATTTCTAGTTGAGTTTTTTTTTTTCCTCTAGTGGAATGAATAGGTTGAGCTTTGGGGAAAATCTGAGTTCCAGAAAGCTTGCTGGAGGCCACTACAATTTTTATAGAGCATTGCAATATCTGAAGTTCTAGCTGTATGTGTCAAGAGACAGGAAAGGAGAAGCCACAGCAGTTGGCTACCATTGCTGTGCCATTAGCATCTCCAATGAATGCTTCTCACTGCAGCTACCATAATATTAAGAGATGCCCAGTGTGCTCTTGCTTGTCACATAAACTTATTTAGTTTATGGTTCTGAAGGCTGAAAAGTACAAGAGCACTGATATGTGATAAGGTCTTTATATTGTCTTATTCCACAGAAGAGGGCAGAAGGGCAAGAGAGGGTGGTGCAGGGAGAGAACAAAAAACCAAGATAGCCAGAATTACATAACAAATCCAGTGTCAGAATCAGTGGTCCAGTCCTGTAATAATGACATCAATCCATCTATGAAGGCAAAGCCCTTATGATCTGCTACCGCTTACTAGGTTTCACTTCTCAGCTTTGTTGTACTGGGGATTAAGTTTCCAGCACATGAACTTGGAGGGACACACTAGCATCATATTATGTTGAGGGATCACATGTCTGGAGAAGGCAAGTGGAATCTGGACCCAATCATATTGCTGAAATTTCATCCAGTTCTTTCCTTCCCCTGGTGTCATTCCTGCACTGAGACTCTTATCTCATTGTCCTGACAGCTCTATGCCGAAAAAGTTAGTCTATCACTTAACGTGAATGCAAAGAACAATGAAGAAAGAACATGGATTGTATGATAAGCGCTCAGTACAGAATTCATGGTGAGGCCAGGGGTGAGGAATTTATTTCCTCTAACTCAGTTCTGTTTTTCTGCCACAAACCACATTCACATGTTCTTCATAGGCTGTCCCAAAGGAACTTTACACAAAGTAAGGCTTCAGTGGAGCCACAAACTAACCCTTGACCTTGTCCGAAGCCTGAGCCTCAGTTTCGATAACAAAACAAGTTAAAACAATGAGAGAAGAACAAAAACAGACATATTTTGTAGGACATAGACCATTTTCTCTACTGAGCCAAACCTCGTGGTATGAGAAAAGGTCAATGGGTACTGATTTTTCCCACAGCAGACAAGACTGGTTTCATGGTGAGAGAGAGTGCAGGAGAAAATTGCACTTAAGATTTCTCCGCCATGGTAGATGAGACGTGGCAGGTGACTGATAACGTGAGGTGTAATTTTGGAGCACATAGAACTTATTCTGCCATTTTCTTTATCATAAGGACCATCTCCTGACAGGAAATCCTGAACCCCACTTTTTCTGTGATTCCTTGTTGGCAAAGGAGGCCTCTGCTTCAAATCCTCTCTGCCTGGTAGGATAAATGTTTACTTACGGGGATAATAGTCACACTATATCAGTCAACACAGACTAAATTTTGAATAAACAGCTCACAAATTGCAGTAAAGTTAATTTCTTCCTTCTGCCACTGACAAGTGTTGGGTGTACTCTCCCATGGCCATCCAGAACCTGAGTGCCTTTCGTTATGTGGTTCTAAAACATTCCACAGCAAATGCTTTTTAACCAGGATGGTTACTCTCCCCATGCTCAACCATGGGACATTGGGAAATGTCTACAGATATTTTCGTGTTACTTCTATGAAGAGTGGAGAAACTATTGGTATCTAGTATGTAGAGGCCAGAGGTGCTGCCTGGCACCTGATAGTGTAATGGTCAGCTGTCAGTGAAGAGTTGTCTATGTCAAAAGTCAATGGTGTTAAGTTTGAAAAGTCCTGAGGTACAGTCTTCTGGGGTCATTAAATAAAAACAAGTAAGAAAAAAAACTAGGGAATTATATGTGGTAGGGTATGCTGGCTAGTTTATGTCAATACAAGCTATAATCATTTGTGAAGAAGGACTCTCAGCTGAGAAAAAGCCCCCACAAGACTTTGAGAGAGTCTGTGAGGCATTTTATTGTTGATGATTGATGGTGAGGGCTTAACTCTCTGTAGTTAGCATCTCTGCCTTAGCTGGTGGTCTTGTGTGCTGTATGAAAGCAGTCTGAGTAAACCATTAAACCATGAAGAGCAATCCAGTAAACAGCACTCTTCTACAACCTCTACACTAGTTCCTGCCTCCAGTTCTCTCCCTGGACGATGAGATAAACCCTTCCTTTCATAAACTGCTTTTGGTCATGGTGTTTTGTCTCAGCAATAGAAACACTAACTAACACAGAGGGTTTTAAGGATCTTCACAGGAAATGGAGTACAGCTCTTGAGTCTACCTTCCACAGGAGTAAGCCAGGCTGGACAATGCATTTTAGCTGATGATGAGAAGAAGCAGGCTTGCTGGACATCTATACAGGCTTTATAATAAGGCCTACATGTCTCTAACTCTAATCTATAAAGGTACTATTTTGGCCTGCCTCTGTGTTCTCCCATTTCTCAGATAACTCAGGTTTGATTAGCTATAGATTCTAGCACTGGATAAGCCAAACTGCTCCATTGCTTTGTTACTATGTGCTGTCCCATAGCAGGATTAATACACTTGACTTCACAAGAGTCATCAGTAGGGTTTTTCTGCTCTGCTGTTATCTACATTATGAACCCCTTTCAACTAGGAAAAAAACTCTCAGTTTTCTGTTCCAGAAAAAAGGAAATTTCATACTCTTCATGGAACTCAGTTCTGCAAGAGAGGAAAAGAAAGTATTTTCGAGGAGTTTAAATTGCTGGGATTGGCACAAGTAGGAATTTGGGAACTCCTTGGTTACTGAGAAATTCCCCCAGACCATGAAAATGGCTGTGGAAAAGGACCTTTGATTTAAAAGGAGAGGCACTCAACATCAGATTTGGGTCCCGCGTCTCGTCTCAACAGTTGTGTTCACCTTGGATACAATCCCTCTCAGGATCTTAGAGCCCTTGTTACAAAGTGGGGAAGATGACTTTGCTGTCAAGTCTGAGTGGACAATGGCTTACCTTCTGCTTACTTCTTTCTCTCTGGTTCTCTCTACTTATGAGTTAACCTCCTTTTCTTGGCATCAACATCCCCTTGCAGAATGGGGTCTTATTTGCAAGGGAAGGGCACAGTGGAGGTGGTTGGTTTAATGACCATCTCCTCTCCGGGGGAGCCCAGTTGGCAGAGGGAAGCACTCAGGAGTTTGTCATAAATAAGTAGGTCCTTGTTCTCACTCTGTCAGGAAGAAGCCTGGGCTGTGATTGATGTGGCCCATTTGGGCAGGAATGGGAGCCCGGAAGAATGCTCACTGGCAGATGTGCTTGTAAAGATTCATATAAACCCCAGCCTGGCTAGGATCCAGGGTCTTGGTCATCCTTACAAGGCTTGCTCAGGAGTCTCTAAGAAGAGAGAGAAATTTTTGTTTTTTGGCCAGGTGAGAAGTGAGAGGCCATTCTGTGGAGATGCACAGTGAAGAATACAATAATAGTACCGAAAGAAACTACCAGAATTTTCGGTGGAACTCTCACAAGTCTTGCTTCTTCTTTTCTCCTTGTCAGAATATCCAGGATTGCACTCAGCCTACGTAAGGAACTGTGAAAATCTGCTTGAACTGGCACGAACCAAACAGGAATTGAATATCTAATTTGTTTCTGGTCAAAACTAAACAATTGTGTCTTAAAAATTATGTTCTCTCTGGAGAAACATTACAAATAAGAGAACTGTCTGTATCTTTCTGGTCAGTAACAGTGGATATAGAAAGGAAGAAAAAAAGAGGAAGGAAGGATGTGGGGGAAGAGCCCAAGACAAAACTCTGCTGACTTCAAGATCTGGCTGACCCACCTCTTAATTCCCTCAAGGGAGAGGTCATTAAAGATTTGTTAACGTGGCTCAAGATATAGCTTGAAGCTTTTTGGGCAAACAGCCCACCCCTACCCACTCTCCATTTGTGGTCTTAGTCCATCAGCAAATCCCCTCTCCTCTATCAGTCTTTTGGTTTAGCTGAGCTGGAGGTGGTCTTGCCACTGTCAGCAAGTGGGTCCTGATACTTCCGGAGGAGGGAAGTAAATATTGCAACCATGCTTAATGTTCACCACAGCATTCAAGCACCCCACCTCAACATCTATATAAGCAGGCAAGTCAGGGGAGCCAGGGAGATGTGCCATAGTCTTCGAAAGAACCACAAATGTTCCAGGAGAGACTAACTCTTCTATCCCAATATTTCCTAACTTGATTTGTTTATGGTGAGGAAGAGGAAAAGAAAATAGAATCACAAGAGGCAGAGGTCACCTAGAAGAAGGAGGCTAGAGAGAAGTTCACTCTTAGGTCAGAAGTTTTTGGTATGCTGAACCACCATGTCCATCCTAGACCTGTGATTGCAGTATAATAAAATTCAGGGGACTTTCAGAAAGAGCTCACCTTCTGTTGACTGGGACTTGAGGGTGTACCTGAATCCGAGATTGGTAGTTGCTGTGGCTTATTTAAAAAGAAATAAACTTTATGGAGTAGAATTGATTTATTACACACATATAAAGTGTTCAGTTTTACAAGAGATAACATTGTCAATAGGCATGAAACTATTGCCTCAGTAGAAAGATAGTGAATAGATCTATCACTCCTGTAATTCTTTTGTGAATTTTTAATTAAAAATTTTTTATTTTAGTGAACCTTTCATGCATAAGAACTGGATTTATGTCATCTCCACCTCTCCATCTCTTCTCATGCCCTAACCCTATCAAAAAATGGGGTTCAGATCTAAAAAGGGAATTTTCAGCAGAGGAACTACGAATGGCTGAAAGGCACCTGAAAATGTGCTCTTCATCTTTAGCCATCAGAGAAATCCAAATCAAAACAACTTTGAGATACCACCTAACACCTGTTAGATTGGCTAAGATAAAAGGCACAGATGACAGCCTATGCTGGAGAGGATGCAGAGCAAGGGGAACACTCCTCCATTGTTGGTGGGATTGTAAGCTTGTTCAGCCACTTTGGAATACAATATGGAGGTTTCTCAGAAAATTGAGACTCAATCTCCCCAAGGACCCAGCAATACCACTTCTGGGTGTATACCCTAAAGAGGCACATTCACACTCCAAAGGTATTAGCTCAACTATGTTCATAGCAGCATTATT
>PVIH01029581.1:0-13424 GCA_004025045.1 Sigmodon hispidus
TGTGGTCCCAACAACAAACTCAAAAGTCTATGACAAATAGGGGCTCCAATGAGCTGTTTTTATAAATACTTTAGATTAGGTACAGTTATACAGAAAGTCGAGTTCGTTTGAAATCTTCAAAAAAAAAGTTCCCGTTATTCCTCAAATGGTGCTTGTTATGGTTTAACATTTCTGTTAAATGCGTGCGTTGAATTACTTGTTATCCAAGCGTAGCAGGTGCTCCTTACCATTTATCGTCAAGGACTTCAACTGTCCATCTTCTTCAACTTCTACTCTTTCTTGACCATTCTCCACAATTCTGTAAGAAATGACTCATTTAGATCCTCTGTTCAAGTGAGATACAGAAGTTTACCTATCAAACTTAATGGCCCTAGGTTCAGTCCTTAGAAGTACAAAAAAACCTTTTATAATATTTTTAAATGTGAATATTTATAAAACAGGTCCACCTTAAGAATTCTATTTTAAGGGGCTGCAGAGATGGCTCAGTGGTTAAAAGCACTGACTGCTCTTCCAGAGAACCTGGGTTCATTTCCCAGCACCACGTGGCAGCTCACAACTGTCTGTAACTCCAACCCTCACACATACATGCAGGCAAACCACCAATGCAAACAAAATAAAAATAAATTAAAGATGTTCCTAACCACAGAGAACAAGACTGAGGCTGGGATGTGGCTAAATAGCAGAGCACCTGGACCCTGGGTTCTAGTACAACTCCACCACTGGGGTTTTCTGACTCAGAGAGCCAATTTCCCTTTATAATACTGACAATACCAGGACAGCTCATTACACAGGACCACAGACATGCCTCAGTTAACATTAGGCAATCAGCTCTGGGAGATGTGGAAAGCAAGCACATCAAACACTGCCATAGGACTCCAACAACAAGAACAAAGTAAGCTGCATGTGATGGTCATGATTATAACCCAGAACTAGGAAGGCAGGCAGCAGGGTTAAGGAGTTCAAGGTTATCCACGTCTACCAAGTTTCTTAAAAATTGAAACGTTTTAGGTGGAAAAATAAAAAGGGTGGAGATATAGTTCAGTTTTTTTTGTAGGACCCTTGCTTACTTATGGCAAGGTCCTGTATTTCAAGTCGTAGCCCAATATTGGTGTCACAAACCTCTAACCACAGTACTATAAATCATAAAAGGCAGAAGAATCAAGAAATTCATGATTTTGACAGAGCATTTAGTGTACTTTATAAGGGCAAAGCCAGCCAGCCTAGTCTAGGTGATTTCTTGGTGTAAGAGAGTTTACGACCTCAAAAGTAAATAAATTTATTAATAAATACCTCTTTGTAGTGATTTTTTTGCCATTAACTATCTTAGTAGAAGTTGATATTGATTTGAAGTTGCCCATTCCGCTGCCACCAAATGATGCTGAAGAGAATGAAGTGATGCCCCCATGTCCTAGGGACCCAAATGACGAGAATCCTATAGAGAAACAGAAAATATAGTTGCAAAAATTACAGTTCAAAACTTATTAAGCCTCAAAGAGAGCCAATGATGACTCAATGGGTTAAGGTATTACTTGTCCAGCCTGAGTTTAACCCCTGTCCATACAGTAGGATAACTGTCAGTCCTCTACATCTCCTGGCATGCCACCTGCTCCCCAGCAAGTGCCCACACATACCTTTTTTTTTTTTTTTTGGGGGGGGGGGGGGGTCAGGACAGTTTCTCTGTGTAGCCCTGGCCGTCCTGGAACTCACTCTGTAGACCAGACTCACAGATCTGCCTGCTTCTGCCTCCTGAGTGTGCCACTGTAACCTGGTTTAAACGTTCCCCCTACCCTATGCCCAAAAGCTGCTTCAATGAGCAATACGACAAGGTCCTGGGATAGTGGCATAACTTAATACAACCAACTGGGACGAAGAGGCAGGTAATCCTCCTACTCTAGGATTGGAATTTGGGACACATGTCTATGAACTGGCCATCTCCAGAATCACTGTGTAGAGCTATCGCTACTTTCTTTCAGTGGACTCTCTCCCAAAGTACTTTGCTTCAACTCACTAATATTTCCAACATGCCAAAAACTGTCTCTATTTTGGAGTGTCTACATAGCACCAAACAGCAGAGGGGCAGAGGGTAATAAGTATCTCTATGTTACAGATAGAGCACAACAGAAACATGAGTCTAACTAACTGGCTCATTTTCTTGCAATGGGATCACAGGACACAAACTTTGTGCTAATAATGGCTGCCGGTGTTATCTCAAGTACAGAATGCTTGTCTAGCATGCACGAGGATCTAGATTGTATACCCAGTACTGCAAGACTCATACTCTGGACAGTAATCCCAATACTCAAGGGATTGAGGCAGAAGATGACTATGGGTTTGAGGTCAAGGCTCTACAATGATTACCAGTACATTTGGGCTAATGAAACTGTCTCAAAATAAAAAGTTTTAGACAGTCTAAACAAGCAATTCTTTGAAAAATCTGAACTATAAAAATTTTTAAATAATTTTGGAGAGCTTAGAGAGAGAGAGATACTCAGCAGTTAAGAGGAGATGACTTGATGTCTTTCCAGAGGTCTTAGCCCCAGGGGCTTGCAACTGTCTGTAACTACAGCTCCAAGGGTCCGAAACCCTCTTCTGGCCTCCATGAGTATCAGGTAAATACATGGTGCACAGACATACATGCAGATAAATCACCCATGTACATAAAAATTTTAGAAATAGTATAATTAATATATTTGAGAAATACTCATGCAGTATGTACACATTGCTCTCAATCATACCCCGATTACATTATGGGTTGTAAAAACCATTAATTTTTACAAGATAACAAAGCAGACCTATTTTCTGATGTGAGGTCATTTGTTTTTATTAAAGACCTCAGTTCTTTTCCTGTTTCTCAAATGTTCACACTAAAACAACTCACATTCCTAGGAATGTCTCAATCATGTAAGCTCTAATGCTTCTTCCGACTAGTGATACCCAAAAGAAAATGAGTGCTGGAAATCCAGTTTACAATTTTGAAACACACACCAAATTGAAGAAATTAAATCTCATTATTTTTACTTTATCCAAAATATTGATTCTCTAGAACAATAGTTCTCAACCTTCCCAATGCTGCAACCCTTTTTAATACAGCTCATGTTGTGATGACCACCAACCATAACATTTTCGTTACTACTTCATAACTGCCAATTTTGCTGTATTTATGTTTCTGATGGTCTTGAGCGACCTCTGTGAAAGGACTGTTTGACAAGTTCAAGGGGCTGCAGATAATGGGGTGAGAACCACTCCAGGGCAACCAGATGCAAGACTTACCAGCCAATAAAAACTTGCCATTAAAACCTGATGACCTTAGTTTCACACCAAGAACTGATGTGTAAGGAGAAAAATCAACTCTAAGAGATCTCCCTTCGCCTCCAAAACATAATTAGCATGCCAAGTATTCATATACAAAAATGGAATTTTTTTCAAGATGGGCCTTTTGTTTTCTCGTATGCAGATTTTGAGAACACAACATGTACTTCATTCACAGCTGGGGCCACCTTAATGGGGGAGGGGAGAACTACACACCCCACATTCACACAATGGTGGCCATGGCTTTTCTTATTCTGAAATAGGTAGTCACTACAAACCCCTACCCTGGCCTCAACAGGCATTACCTTAGTTCCTGACTATGGGATGATCCTGACCCACCCTCCTCAAGACAAAAGATAACATTTCCAAGCAAAGAAAGACCCACATGCCCAGCCTCCACAAACTCCAAACTGTACTGGCTAAAAGACTGATCAATCTAGAGTTGTAATACCTGTGTCAAAAGCAGGAAATCCACCTCCAAAAGTAGGAAATCCACCGAAAGCAGAGAAAAATGAGCCAGCACCTCGGCTTCTATTTCCTCGGGAACCCCTTCGGTTCCCAAAAAAGTCATCAAATGGGTCTTCTAGAAACAAATGAAAATTTGTGTTATAAAAACAATTTCAAGATTAATTTTTCCATAGGAGAAAAAAATATGCTAATGCCTTGATAAACATCAGTCCATTAGGAAAAAATATCTTACTATTAGAGATTAACATCGTTTAGCAGGTCTGGAGCACATGTCCAACACTTTCACTCGCTGATATCATTCAATAAGCCCAATTTGACAAAGCAAATGACCAGACTCATAATAAGACCATACACCTGGCTCTTTATCAAGACTCCAGAGAGCCATTCAAAGTTTTTTGCTCAATATACAATTAGGCTCATTAGAAAAGATGGTTTCAACTTTAAGTCAAATTTGCTGGGGTTCTTTTTGGTTTTTTTTAATTATTTCATGCACACTCTATACAAGTCTTTGTATAGGGTAGGTGCAAGTACATAACCATGGAGCTGGAGTTAAAGGCACTTGTGAAACACCTGACTTGAGTTCTGGAAACCTGTCTTTTCTAAGGAATGAGGCATATCTCCAGCCTCCGACTTTAGATACTTGTTCAGATAGTAGCCGTGAATTCAGAGTGGCACACACCTTTATCCCGAGTTGAATTTCAGACTGAGCCTGGTCTACAAAAGTTCCAAGATAGCAGCAACAGGTAAATGCTAACTGCTGGTGAACCTGATAAAGCTGTCCCTAGAATTCCTTTCTCATTTCTGTTGAAAAAATTTGTTTGATGGTTCAGAAGTTTTTTAAAGAGAAGGAGGGCTGGAGAGATGGCTCAGAGGTTAAGAGCACTGACTGTTCTTTAAGAGGTCCTGAGTTCGATTCCCAGCAACCACAAGATGGCTCACAACCATCTATGACATAATAAATAAATCTTTGAGAGAGAGAGAGAGAGAGAGAGAGGAGGCTAGAGAGTTGACACAGAGGTTAAAGGCATGTGTTGTTCTTAGAGGTTCAGTTCCTAGCACCTACATGGAGGCTTGACAATTATCTCAACTCCAGTTCCAGGGATCAAACATGGGGGGGGGGGGCAGCAACCAAGTGATATACAGATACACAACACAAGCAGAATTAGGAACACACAAGAATTTTTCATTTTTATAAGACGAGTGGAATCTGAAGTGCCCTTCCCTGGGCAAATGACCATCATTTAACTGAATACATGATGATGCTCCTGAAACAGAAAAGGCTTATTAAGTCCCATCCTGTCCCTATGTCTCTCCCCAACCCCAATGCACTGACAAATGACTCAGCAAGAATACTCTATCTAACATGGATCAAAACTGTACTTTGAAGTCAGCAGCAAGTTCAGTTTTTATTATGGCAGCAAACAACATAGTATTTATAACTACCTTTTAAACTTACCTTAGTGCTTTTACTTCCCCTAGAAAAGTGAGAAATCTGTAAAGAATCGTAGACTACACACTTGTCAAACACAATGCATGAAGGATGTCATACACACATAAACAAAGGGACAAGAGAAAACAAGAACTGGTTTGCCTACAGTCAGGTGAACACAATATCCCAGGGAGCCCTGCTTCCAGAACAGGGGTCTCTGACCAGCACTCCTCCTCCAAAAGAGCTATGATCAGAATTGGACCACAGAGGCCACAGTGGAGGCTTGGAGTGTTCCAGAAGCTGGGGATGAGCACAATGCAGAGTCACAGGCTGGTCAAGGTTATTCTGAACAATACTGGCCGGGCAGCTCTGCCTAAAACTGCACCCAAGAAAACTCAACTGTCCATGTCAACAAGGCCCTGCCTAGCTTCTTCGGAGGTCTGGAAAGAAAGAAACTGGTGTGTGTTCACCAACAGAACCTGCTCTGCCCCAACCTCAAGGCAGAGAGGGAAGTTTAATACACAGTAAGCAAATGGAATACACTGCTGTCTAAGAATGTTACCTTCTATGGAATTCATTTATTATCTACTTTGACAACAGATTGGGGAGAGGGGTGTTAATGTCTCTGTGTGGCTTTGTTTGGGTATAGTGCCCAGAAGCCAGAAGAGAGCACTGTATGTAAGAGTCTGACCTGAGTTCTGTGAATAGTATAGTCTGGCCCCTAATCACTGAACCATCTCCCCAGACCTTATAAACAGACTCTTCTCTATTCTTCCATCATTTAAAAAGCCAAAAAAAATAACTAAAACTTTCTGGTAGCTAAAAAAACTGTATTTCTTTATTTTTAATATTTATTTTTATTTTATGTGAATTAGTGTTTTGCCTGCATGTATAACTGTGAAAGAATGTCAGATCTTGGAATTATAGACAGTTGTTAGCTGCCATATGGATGCTGGGAATCAAACTCAGGTCCTCTGGAAGAACAGTCAATGCTCTTAACCTCTGAGTCATCTCTCCAGCCCAAAAAAACTCTATTTCACTTACTAACTGGCTCTCAAGTTGATTGGCAGCCAAGTTTCTAGACAGTAGACCTGCAACATGGATAAGCAATGTCAAAACTAAGGAATAAAAGAATCGCAAGCCAATATGGTAGTACCTTTTATACTAGCACTTGGGGGGGGGGGGTGTCCTTTGAGTTTCAGGCCAGTTGGAACTACAGAGTAAGACCTAGTAAGACCCTGTCATTTAAAAAAGGAAGAATATCTCAAATGGCTAGAGCTTAGTGCAAAACCTTACTGTGAACCCAAAACTTGGAAGAGGTAGGAGGACCAAATGTCTGGGCTCATCCTTGGCAACATAGCTGAGTTTGAAGCCAGCCAAGCCTAATGCTCTGATACCCTCCTGACTGTCACCACAATTAAAAGGATCAAAATCACACCATATCATAATTCACAAACTGGGGTCAACCACATCAAAGAAAAAACAAATTCTCCACAGCTTGTTAAATTAACCAACCCTTTGTCTTTCTGAAGTCATTAGAAGTATGTCTGTGTTCACAAAGTGAAGTGGGGATACTAACATAGCATGCATACGGAGATTACTGTATTGGGATTATGCTGGTAATGTCAATATTTGTCCCACCTATGGGTTTAATAAAAAAAGCTCACTGGCCAAAAGCAAACAGGAAGTGTGGGTGAGACTATCAGGCTAAGAAAAGTCAGGAACAGACATCTCAGAGCAGACACAGACACCAGACAGAAGCCAGACAGAGGCCACAGACAGGACAAGGAGGCAGCAGCAGACACAGAGGAAAGAAGCTGAAATGCTGCTCTGAGAAAAGGTACCAAGCCATATGGCTGAACAAGGTGGGTTAGTTCAGATGAAGAAGTTAGCAAATTATATGCCTGGGCCCTAGGTCCATCAGGGTAAAAAAATAATACAAGCATCTGTGTGATTCTGTGGGACTGTATGTGTATCTAGGGGGGACTGTGGGTTCAAACCTTGAGGCTAGACTGGAAAGCCCGGGCCAGAACCATTTACAACAGATCACAAGACAACTCTGCAATACTGTCCTATTCATGAATATACTTGATTATTAGACTTGCTCAAATGTTTTTACTACCTAAGCCATCTTATGTCCCACTCCAACTATGTCTTCATTTTGCAAATGCTATATAAAGTTTTATTTAGTGGTCTGTTTTTTGTTTGTGTTAGTAAGGATACAAAACAATGTAAAAAGAGCCGTTTCATTACCTACAGTTCTTCTCACTCACTGTTCTGGATTATTTGGGGGCTGCAGTGTAAGCACAATGGTGGAACACCTGCTTAATATGTGCTAGGCTGTGTGCTCCAGACAATGTTAAAAAGCATTTATCCTCAATCACAATTTGAAGCCAGCTGTGACTGTTACACAGAAAGACTCTATAAGAATGAAAGCACAGCAGGGGATGCTAAGACACTTTGGTGGATATAGAGGCCCGCAGACTGGACAAATATCAAGGTGGACAGAGTGACAATTGCAAAATGTCCTGACCTCCAGCAGCACCCCCCACCCCCCCACACACACCCCCACACATGCACTTTAATATAACAACTTTTTTTTTTTTTTTAAACACTTTTATTTATTTATTTGCCTTGGTGTTTGCCTGGAACTGGAACTACAGACAGTTATTAGCTGCCATGTGGATGCTGGGAATCGAACCTGGGTCCTCTGGAAGAGCAGATGGTGCTCTTAACCACTGAGTCATCTCTCCAGGCCCATAACAACATTTTTTTAAGAGCAGCTGGGACGGTTCAGTGGGTTGGAACATTGACTGCTCTTCCGGAGTACTCAGATTTCAATCCTACCCCCCTCCCCACATCAGACTCTCTCTTCTCCATCAGGTATGCACCATATACATAAAGACAAAGACCCATACACATAAAATTTTAAATAGTTTAAGGAGAAACCTTAAACCTTTGTATGCTCTTGTTTTTTGACACTGACTCTACAGTATCTAACCAAAATATCTGGGGACATAGACACAAAAGATATAAAGTAATGTAAGACTGATGAAACACTCACATTTTAAATTTCACAGGACTGCTAGCTTCAAATCTGATGTTGCTATGAACTCTTGCCAGTGAAAGCCTGAGAGCAAAACCATGCACTAAACAACGCACTGCAGAGAGAAATGTACTAGTTTCTCATGGCCCAAACACACTTTTCTCTGTGCTTCCATATCAACACACAAACACAAAAGTTGACAAAGAACAAAGCATAGAATGTATCATGGGAATTCCTAACATCTAAAATTTCTGTGTTACTTTAAAACCAAATTATCAATTTAAAATCCCAGCACTTGAGAAATAGGGTTTCCAAGGCTAGCCTGAGCAATTCATTGGGACTCATGTCACCCCAAACTACTAAGTAGGGCAAGGAGGCAAAAGAGCTGGTTAAATTCTCAGCTAGTAGGGGCCACATAGTGAAACCAATTCTCAAGTGAAAACAAGAGAAATATGGGGCAGGAGAAGGCAGTTAAGAACAGTGGCTGCTCTTCCAGAGGACTCAGGTTCTGTTCGAAGCGACCACATGTCTCCCTGTCTCTAAATTCAATTCCTCGCAATCTGACACCCTCACACAGACAGAACACTAATGCACATAAAATAAATTATTTAAAAAGAGAAAAAGAAAGCATATCTAGCCATTCTAAGAAGATGTACACGGAAAACACTAATCCCACTGCCTAAGAGCTAAAATTAAAGCACTAACTCATTACAACTACAATTTTTCAAGTGATATCTTTCTTACTTGAAATTAACAGAAAAAAAAAAAAACCAACATACACACACACACACACAGCCAAGGACCACATTATCCCACATGGCACACAGGATGGAGACTGGCACTAAGTAAAGAATGTCAAATATGTTAAATACTGTCATTTCCAGCTAAGTGATTTACATACAATTGTATGGGGACAGACTGATTGTCAGTGAACTCCCGCTAGAGGAAAGGAAACACAGTGACTCAGTGAAGAGGTCCTTTCTGCTCTGCTCTAAGATGACAATTTTGTATCTGCAGTGCTAACTGCTCGAGTGTGCGTTCTCTCTCTCTCTCTCTCTCTCTCTCTCTCTCTCTCTCACACACACACACACACACACACACACACACACACACACACACACACACACAGAGTCAAGCTGACAATGCCACTGTTCCAACCAGGAAGCTCAGGATCCAGGGACAGGCTCATGGATACCCACTGAGGCCACTGCACTCTCCTGAGTTGTCCACTGTCATGAATACAACATAAAAGTGAGTGTGTCGACTAAGCTGGGTATGGTGCCCACACCTTTAATCGTGGCTAGTACATGGGAGAAAGGGGCAAATGCAAGTTAACATGAGCTGAGGCTAAGCTGGTCTACACAGCAAATTCTAGGCCAGGTGGGGCTACCTGGAGTGACCTCCATCTCAGTTTAAAAAAAAAAAATTAAATTACATTAAAAGCGCAGCCAAACAAGGTACTTGTTTCCTTCACATTTGGTTGGGAGGAGGGTTAAACAGGAAATGCTATACAAAAATATCAAAAACTACATGAAAACCTCAAGAAAACTATGGGAATGGCCAGGTGTCAGGCTCCTACAGCAAAGAACACATGCCAAAAAAAAAAAAAAACCCTTCATTTTCACATCTTCTACTCCAGCATCTCTCAATC
Organism: Sigmodon hispidus; assembly: GCA_004025045.1. Classification (NCBI taxonomy): domain Eukaryota; kingdom Metazoa; phylum Chordata; class Mammalia; order Rodentia; family Cricetidae; genus Sigmodon; species Sigmodon hispidus. The sequence continues at coordinate 9,904 of PVIH01029581.1, forward strand.
ACCCAGTTCATTCCAGAAAGAAATCAGCAAAGCAGCCTCCATCCTCCTTGTGGTTAGGTGTCAATCTCTAAATAATGTGGCTTCTACATCTTAACAGTCCATTTTCCTTTAAAAACAAGCAAGAAAGCCAAGGAAAAATACAGGCAAGTTGTATTCTCAAAGCCAATGAAAATGTTACATTCCAGTAACTGGCTAGCAAGTGATCTAATATGTTTTTATATACTTCTCAATCTTTCTTATCCACTACTGTTTCAAATTCCACTGGAAGAGAGAAATAGTACTTTGTCCTTAAAGCAATTAAGTAAGAGCGTCTGTGATCAAGTCAGAGATGCAATCACCAATCCATGTGCAATTAAGCCATCTGCTGTCACTTCCACTCCAACCTTTGTATCACATCATTTCCAACTTCCAACTTTACCTGCATTCCCAGCTTTCAAGATTTTGATTTTCTAATTACTAGCTCCTAAACCACATAGACTACGGTTTAAACCTAAGCAACTGCTAAGAGTCTTGCTGAGCTATAATTTCATCTCAAAAGATCGGAGCTTTTTTTTTACTAGCAGATTCCTCAGGTAATCAAGATCAAATGAACTCATGGACCAGGGACCATCACTGGTCACAAGAGAAACTGAACCGAAGATGGTGTACAGTCACTGAAGAGCTGCCCACAGCACACCTGCTTCAGCTAGTAGGGACCCTGTCGTACCTGTACCCTGGACCTGCAGCGCTGAGGAAGTTTGTTATTTAAACCACTAGAACTAAGTACTACTTTGTTACAGTGGCCCAGTGATACCTGGGCTGCTAGCCAAGGAATCCTTATAAAGAGGGTTGGCCTGGGGCAACTGGGCCCCCTCCCCTACATGGTCTCCAAGTCAACTCTGAGAATCTGACCACATACAACATGGTGGTAAATAGAAGCAATTTTTTTTTATTCTAGTTAAACTTTAAATAAAATAATACTTCTTATAAAACCCAGGCCGGGCCATTCCTTTTTGTTTATTGGTGAACAAGTAGCGCCTCAGGTTCCGGCCCACTGTGCTCCTCCTCGCTCAGTAGCTCCTCATAGTCCTCGCTGAGCTCCTCCGCATCCCCGAGACTGGCTTCCTCCTCGCTGGAGACGAGGTCCAGGTCCTGGTCCTCACTGACAAGTCCGCCCTGGCCCCAGCTACAGCCTTCACTTGACTCATCTTCACTAAGGTCCAGCTCCTCACTGGAAATCACATCCAAAACCTCACTGTGCTCGTCACTCAGGGCGTCTTCTACTGACTCCTCAAAACAGGGCTGGTCTAGTTCTTCACTAGGCTCCAAGTCCTCACTGGCCACTTCCTCGAATCCTGGGGAGTAAAATGACTGACTCACTACATTAAATTTATGGCTCAGAAAAATTACCCTCCACATGATCCCCCTCCTCCCAACAGGTATCTTCCCAAGGTTCTCCAGTAACCTACTACTTCCTTCCCTGGAGTTCACAAGACTCTGAAGGAAGGAAGAAAGACCATACTGATACAGAGTAGCATTCCTGCCATGACTAGTAAGAATCAAAAGCCCACTGCTGGGTACTGTTGGTCTTACCCTACCAGGTTTACATAACCAGGACACATGCTATGCTGTTCTGGATCAGTAAAATGCATGAAGAAATCATTCTAATTCAAATTCGTACACATCCTTTTGTCAATCAACATTTCAAGAAAGGCTCATTCATTTGTGGATGAGATTCATATTCTGGGAAATGTAAAGGCCAGCTAGCCTCAACATTCCACATACATCCCCCTCCACTGTGAGGAAATTGCCTATATGGGCCTTCCTGAAAGTGGCTAACCATGGGGAAAGGTATTTACTGATCCAGGTCTCTGAATCTGAGGAGCCCCCACCCGATTCACCAGGTGAAAAACCTGAAAACTGAGCACAACAATACTTTCAAGAATGACATGGGGACATTGTGTGAGCCCAGCACTTGGAAGGCTGACCAGAAATAAAGGAACAGCCTGGACTATGTTTTAAAATAAAATCTTAAAAATGACTTTTTGAGAGACAGAGAGGGGACAGGTATTAGGTCTATAAAACCACAATAGATTCAAACTGTCTGTCTCGGTCTCCCAGTTACTAAAACAAGCAGACTACATTATACTTCTTCCAGAATATTTATAATAGACTAAGCTACTCTGAAAAATTGGGGGGGGGGGGAAATATAGAAATTGGGTGTGTAAAAATTTAAAGCTGAAAATTAACTGGCTACAATCAATAGACACTACGACTGGGTTTACAAGGGCTCTAGATGCTGCTGGCCATGCACTGGGATCCCCAGCCCTGCACAGAGGACCCAGTCTGCACTCCACATACCACCAGCAGGCTGCACGGTCACCTCATACACGTAGTAGCCATGGAGCAGCTTCTTTTCCTGTGCGAAAATCCTTACTGCCTGAAAATGGAAGTCCCCTAGAAGACCTACAAGAATGGATTGAAGAAGTATCACTGCCACACTCATCACGGCAATGCAGAGAGGAAGTGCCTACTTGAGCCATACCTGAGATGGAGCAGATCTCAGCAAGCCTAGTATATTCATGCACTATTGATCTAATGAAAAGCTCAAATATATAGTTCCCATAGAAAGAACTCTCCAAAGGCTTTAGGGTCAGATTCTTTTTCTCAAGGTCAAGCACTGACCACGTAATTCAAAAAAAAACAACAAAACACACACATACACACACTTCTTTTTTGTGAAAGTACTAAGAATGTAAACCAGGGCTCATATACACTAGGCCAGCATCAATCACTAAGCCAACATCCATCCAAGGTGTTGCTGTTTATTTAAGATTCACAATGTAGCCAGGCATGGTGGTGCACACCTTTAATTCAAGCACTGGGAAGGGAGAGGCAGGGGATTATCTCTGAGTTGGAGGCAGCCTGGTCTACAGACCACAAGTTCCAGGACAGCCAAGGCAGTCACACAGAAGGGGTGGGGGGTACACACACACACACACACACACACACACACACACACACACACACACACACACACACACACGCACGCATTGTGTAGCCTTAAATGGCCTCAAACTCATGATCCTTCTGCCTCAAGTTTTCCAGTTCTAGATGATAAAGATGTGTAGCACATAATGGGCTTCGACCTTCCTTTAATGAGGAAGACAATACTTTAGATGCCTAAACTCCTCCAGGGAAAGAAAACTCATCCACTTCATCTTAGTAACACTCAAGTTGCAAAGACAAGCTGCTCTAGTCAGAAGGACACAGAACAGACTCCATCCAATACCTCTGTCCCACAATAAACCAAGGTAAATTTACTAAAGGCTAATTTTTGAAGAAAAAAAAATAGCAATTAATAATTTTTATTTTTACTTATATTTATTTTTTTCTTCTTGAGACAGAATATTGCAAGGCAGGTAGGCCTTGGAACTGCAGCTGTGCATGACCCAATCTAGCTGTTTTTAGTTTTCTTAAGAGTTCTATATATGGAGCTGGAGATATGGCTCAGAGGTTAAGAGCGCTGACTAGGGGCTGGA
>PVIH01029582.1:0-13423 GCA_004025045.1 Sigmodon hispidus
AACTGATTGGTGAGATGACCCCTGGGGAGTCCTGGGGAGATGACCCCTCCCATGCTCATCAGCCTTAGTTGCCTGTAGTTCTTTGTGTAGGGTTGAAGCTTCATGGTCTTTCCCCATTCATCTTGGCATGCCTATTGTTTTCATCCTTGTTCAGCTCATGTTTAGGCAGTCATGGTGAGATTTCATGGGTGTAGCTTCTCATGTTCCTAGAAGACACAGTCTCATAACAAACTCCCTGATTCTCTGGCTGTTTGATCTTTCTGGCCTCACTTTCCCAAGCCTTATATGTGGGGGTATTTTGTAGATGAGTCCACTGGCACTGGGCTCACACCTTTACATTTTTCTTGGTTCTAGTTTTCTTTGGTTGTCTTTGTTGCAAAGACAATTTTCTATGATGAGGGGTGTCTTAGTTAGGGTTTCCATTACTGTGAAGAGATACCATGTCCACAGCAGCTGTTATAAAGGAAAACATTTAATTTGGATGGCTTACAGTTTCAAAGGTTTAGTCCATTATCATCATGGCAGGAGACATGGTGCTGGAGAAGGAGCTGAGAGCTGTACATCATGATCTGTAAGCATGAGTGAACTGTGACACTGGGCATAGCTTGAGTAAAGATGTCAAAGCCCACCTCAACTGACACACTTCTTCAACATGGCCACACCTTCTAATAGTGCCACTCCCTTGGGGGCTATTTGCTTTCAAACTACACAGAGAGTGAGAGCTACACTTATCTGTGGGTATGAAGACAAATGTTTAGAATGTAGTTAAGAATTATGTTAGCTTTGTAAAGTGGCCATTGTAAGCTTTCCTCCAAGACCCATGACTCCTAGACCTGGGTTTCAGGAACAGGTATTTTTCCCTCTTGTTGAGTGGATCCTAAGTCCAACTACAGAGCTGTTGTTTGATGGCCAACAATGTATGTATACCATTACTGCACCCCAAAGTTATGGTGCCATCCATGCCAATAGTTATTGTGGTTCATGGGAATCATAGCTGTCTAGAATTATTGATTGCTTTTCTCTTTTGGAAGTTGCAAGATGCTTTCTGGTACAATGAAAGCTAGTTTCCAGAGAAGAGACATTCATGTTAGTTCCAGCCTAGAGGAGCTTCTAGGCCCTGCATGTGAAGTGCATGATTCTTCTGCAATAGGGACATACCTTCCACTTCTGAGAGACAACCAAGGACAATAGCAATAGGATGTGTGTTTGGAGAGTCTCTTGGCCAGCCATGACCAGCAACTCGACAGAGTGCTTCACATGCCTGTTATTAGAGTTCTGTTAGGTAGGCTTTGGCTCTTAGAGGGAGCACTATCAGCTCAGATAAGAAAATATCAAAATTATATATGTATGTTTATACACAGACTTGCAAGTACTACAAAGTTTTTTGGGGGTACATAGTTAATAGTGTGATTCCTTTTTAGGCATCCTTAGTGTTATTTTACCCAAGGAGAGCTAACGTTTGAGCCTATATGTTGCATTTTTGGTTGGTCATTTTGCTTTGATAGTTTTCCAGATTCTTTTACTTGGAGGCATAACTCAGGTTGGGAAGTGTTTCTCTGACCTCCTAGGATCAGCTACTAAGTAATACCAAGTATTGACTTGTCTGCTTTCAGGAGAAGTGGATTATTAACTTAATATAAAATGGAAAAGACATGATGCTTGAGCTGGGTAGAGATGAGAGATGGCAGAGGTGCTTGTTGGTTGATGAACTTCATAAACCCAAAGTAAAACTTTTACTTGCTCATTTTAGACAGAATCATCAGTTATGATAAAGGCTTTGGGGATTGTGACACATTGGATTGCATTGTATCATGCCCACATTCTTCTGACAAAGTCACAGTGGACATAATCATCATTTTCTGACACCTTATAAGGTTCATGTCATCCATAACAAGTGTGACAGATACCTGTGGTAGTCTAGCAATGTCTAGAATTTTCTTGGGACTCTTCTGAAGTCCAAGATCTTAGCTGCATCAAACTCCTGGCCCTGAGGGGGCAGGTTACACCACATCATCTTTCCCTGGAAAGTGTCTAATTCTACCATAATATGTGCTGTTCTCAGAGCAAGTAATGACCAGAATAAGTACAGAAAAGTTATCTGCCCTTAAAGCCTTGTGTTACAGGTTATAAAGAGATAGACTTAGCCATTATGAGTACTTGCTACTCTCTCAGAGGACCCAAGCCTAGTTTCTAGCACCTGCACTGGATGGCTGACAACTGCTTTGTAACTCTGGTTTCAAGGGATATGGCACCCTTTCTGGCCTCTCAAGGACTTGCACACACATGGCAATCATTCACAGGTGCACACACATACATTCTTATAAATAAAAATAATAATAAGTATTTTCAAAAGGCCTTGTATTAGAAACTGAAGCATGCTGGTATGACCATGCATATGATGAACTTCATGAGATGACTGAGAGAGTATATTTGTGGGGAGGGACTGCATTCAAGAAAAGATGAATCTATATTTGGTATTGCTTCACCTAAAAGTCTATTGAATTAAACTGCTAAATATTTATTAAGCATCTGGTTACTTGCCACATATAATGCCAAACCCTGGAGTTAAGACACCATGTGCTGTGTGAAATGTTCCTAGAGAGATGGGTATTCAGCTTAGTGAATAGAGTGCTTACCTACCACACACAATTTATTGTCACAAATTGAGTGTGGTGGTGCATACATAGGATTTTAGTACTCAAGGGGACCAGTGTCAGGAGGACCAGGAATTTAAATCATTATTATCTACTTATCAAGGTTAAAGCTGGTATGGGTTACAAGAGACCCTGTCTCAACAACAATATTCTCAGTGGTTGAGGTTGATGGTTATCACCATGGAAGGAATAATGTGAAAGACATCAGGAGGGAGGAGGTAAGAGCTAGAAAAACCAATTACCATAAAGCACACTGTGCATTGTGTTTTGACAAGAGGACAGATGGAGATGGACAGTGGGGATGAGTAGATTTTAATGGAGTGGTTCTCAACCTTCCTAGCACTGTGACCCTTTAATGTAGTTCTTCGTGTTGGGGTGATCGCCAACCATAAAATCATTTTGTTGCTACTTCATAATTGTAATTTTTCTGTTATAAATTGTAATATAAATATCTGATATGCAGGATATCTGATATGGGACTCCCAGGTTGAGAATCACTGTGTGAGTTGTATGGGATACAGGTTACAGGGGTCTCCTCAGGGAAGGCAGTCATGGCAGGTTTAGGAGCAAGTGATCAGTTGCTTCAGGCTAAGTTCTGCTCCGAGAGACTCAAGAGGGAACATCAGGGTGGAGGTGGCTACTCAGATGCCATATGTCTGCTTTAACCAGGACATTCTTCTTCTCATTTGTCCCAATGCCTCAATTCATCATTATTGCTAATGCTTTCTTTTTCTGAAAGAAAAAAAATGCTGCTTCAGACAGGCAGCGGGTTACAAGGATAAGCTGACATTTCTTCCTTGCTTCTGTAACAGTAATTTCCTTCAACCCTAAAAGAATTATTTCCATAATAACCCTTGATTAATGATGGCATGTAATTTTCTTGCCATTTCATGCTAATGGGGCCAAGTAGGAATTTTTATGATATGATTTGAAATTTCTAAAAGGACCAAATCCCCAAATCTCTCCTGTAGAAATACTTGACATTCAGTAATAGCGATGATAACCAAGGTGATTGCCAACATAAGTGCTCCTCATGTGCATATCCATTCCCATGATGTTGTTGTAGCCATGTACTGAGTGGTTTAATTCTGAAAGCAACCCCAGGAGAGGGATGTTGTTGTCCCCACCTGTCAGGGAAGCTGAGCTTGGAGGGGCCACTCATTTCTCAAAGTGACAGAGCTAATGTCGGCAAAGGTGGAACCTGAACTGTGGTGGTTCTCCGTCAGAGTCCATGCCTTTAGTGAGGTGAGGAAGCTCTGTGGCTTTACACTCTCTACTTGTGCCTTGGCTTGTAGTCATAGGTTCTGCATTTGGGAAGTGACTACCAGGTTATTTTTGCTCTCATAGATCTGTTAAAACTAACTATGGCTTTTGGCTGTGGCAGCCATCTTTCAGTAACTCGACAAAATGACAAAAACCAAGGGAAAGAGGCATGGCATTCGCTATATGTTCTCCTGGCCTTTTAGGAAACATGGAGTTGTTCCTTTGGGCACTTACATGTGAATCTATAAGAAGGGTGACATTGTAGACCTCAAGGGAATGGGCACTGTTCAAAAAGGAATGCCTCATAAGTGTTATCATGGCAAAACTGGAAGAGCCTACAATGTCACCCAGCATGCTATGGGCATCATAGTAAACAAGCAAGTTAAGGGCAAGATTTTCGCCAAGAGAATCAATGTGTGGACTGAGCACATCAAACACTCTAAGAGCAAGGACAGCTTCCTGAAGTGGGTGAAGGAGAACGACCAGAAGAAATAGGAAGCCAAGGAGAAGGGCACCTGGGTTCAGCTGAAGCATAAGCCTGCCCCACTCAGAGAAGCTCACTTTGTGAGGACTAACAGGAAGGAGCCTGAGCTGCTGGAGCCCATTCCATATGAATTCATGGCCTAGTGTACAAAAGAAATAAAGACCTGGACTGTAAAAACAAAACAAAACAAAAAACAAACAACACTGCCCCCCCAACTAACTATGGCTTATTTCCCCATCCATTCTTTTGTGTGAGGATGAAAGTAGAGATGTAAGACAGATAGTCCCAACCTGCTAGGTTCAGGGGGATGCCCCACTTTTAACATGCAGACTTAGTAGTAGATACTCCTGTACAGGTTGACAATCCAACTATCTACAAAGCTACACTGATTTCTTGTACTGCCCAGAAGGCACATTAGCCACTATCATGGTAGTGGTGTTAGAAAATAATAATTCCAGGTAAGGGGTGAGGGTAATAATCAAGGGAGAACCCAGGGCATGGAGCCATAACAGTGAGTAGAGGCAGAAGAGGTGTGGGCCTGTGTGTATCTGTATCCTGTGTTTCAATTTTGCCTTCCAAGTCATCCAGAGAACTGGCAAGGGAGGATGCCAGGACTCACATATGAGAGGAAAACATTGCTTTGTGGGTCAGAAGCATAAGGAATTTCTTGTCCCAAGAGATGCACAGATGCAATCAAGCTTCTCTGGAAAGGCCACAGTGCTTGACCAGTCCCTGGCATTCTTCTGTCCCTGGAGAGTAAAGACAAGACCTCTGGGGAACAGCTGAAGGACAAATGGGAGAGAAACATCCTTGGGTAGGAAGCCAACTCAAAGTGAGGACTATTTAAAACAAACATGGCAAGAATGCTCAGCGAGATGAGACTGAGTTAGCAACCCAGGCACAGTCAGGTACTCACAAAGAAGATGAAAATGGGAATATTTTTTTTAAAAAATGCAAGTAATGCAGTGAAAAGTCAAACACACAATGAACTGATTCTGTGGTTGTGGTCAAATGAAGCATGGATGTCGGGCTGAGTGACGGGAGCCATGGGAGGGCTGAGAGAGAAGTGAGCATCATGGCAGAAGGATTGAGAATCATGGAAGAGAAGAAAGGGGATGATGGAAAGTGACAGCAGCCCAGTGGCCCCGACAAGCCAAGTGATAGACAGCAACCAATGTCCTCACAGGGTTAGTAACGAAGAGCAGCGAAGGGGCAAAAATCTCAGCTCCTGCTCCCTTCACACTCCCATGGAAACAGAGCATCCAAATGGGGATACAGTTACAAAGTTGTCCAGAGAGGAAAGCCACATCATCTACAAATAAATTCAAAGAGCAATGTTGCTCTCCAAGTGTCAGTAGTATAGATGTATAAAGAAAATGGAATAAAATATTCACATATGAAATGAAAAGAAGTATGTTGCCATTTAATGACTGTGGCAATACAGTCTAAAATATTTTAGGCATATAAAATTCATATAGTATATCTGCATGAGCCATTTATGAAGACTCATGATGGCAAGGATAGAAATAAATCAGGAAGAAGACAATCAAGGAAATGGTACTATAGATGAGAAGACACTCAGTAAATGGTCCAGTTGCCTAATAAGCACTGAGTTCAATAAGGAATGAATACCCTTAGCAGGCTCCAGTTACTTAGAGACAGAGATAATAATAAGGACATAGATTTTCAAAATCAGCAGAAGAGAGATTTCCATGTCAAAAGGAAGATAAGAATAGAAAATAAACGGGGGAGGGGAGATTGCAAGGGACCTCACCCCACCTCTAGCCAAAGAACTTCAGGAAACTAAGAAATGTTGAGAGGAGAAATACTCTTTCGCAGGGATCAGCCACCCCCCACCCCCCAATTGAGTATCCAGTACCCAGTGGTCAGCTCTGAAATCATATACATATAAGCAATACTAAGTGGACAAAGCAGATTGTATTTACATAAGTAAGCATGCATAAACACAAAACAGCAACAGATTTTAAAAGGCTATAGTTAGAGGGGGGCAAGGGAAAGGGATGGGATGCATTGAAAGGAGGAGGAAGGTAAAAGATGATATAATGTTTAATTTAAAAATTAAAACTATAGAATAAACCTGGAAAGTTGAAAATAAAAAATTATTAAAATAAATCATAGTGTGGAAAGATGGCTCACTGGTTAAAATCTTCAGCTCCTTAGAATCCATGTGAAAGTTGGATGCATGGCATACATCAGTAACACCAGCTGCTCTTCTGGTGAGATGGAAGTAGAGACAGAAGAATCTCCAGAAACTTCTGAACCAGATTATCCTCTATGTTGTGGTCAGGAGACTCTGTTTCAGACAAGGTGAAGAGGCAAGGGAGGTCTTAAACTGTCTATTTGTCTTCTGTCCTCCACACATCCACATTGGTATGCACACACCCACAGCCCATACAGCACACACATATATTCTGAGTAAATCATTCTATAATTATAATTAGAGCAATTGTATTTGAATTAAACACCCTACTCAGAAGACATATAGATTTAAGTTTCCAATAAGAGCTACTAGAAGCCATGCATTTAGTTTCATATCTAGGCAGCAGAGACTGAGTGATAAACGTAGAAAAGCTAAAGAAAAAGATGCAAAAACTGTAAAAAGTAGAAGAAAGACAGCAGAGCCATTCTCATATCCGACAAAGGTGGGCATCTAAAGGCGAAGACACTGTGAAGGAAAGAGAAAGGTTATTCATGGGAGTAGGAAGGTTTCACAACGGGTATTCAGTTATGTTGCTGTAAAGAATCCAGAAAATAAAATCAGAAGCTTATTGAAGTCAGGTAATATGGATTTAGATGCATAAGAACTGAAAGTCACTAGGAAGAATATATATGTATATATATATATATATTTGTGATTAGATCTAACCTGTATTTTAACATGTAGATCAATGGAAAAAGCCAGAGTAGAAATGTCTTGTTGCCAAATTAAATGATAAAGTAGATTTGAAAAATTAAACTGAGTGAAAATGTCAAAAGCTGGTTCTTTATGAAGATTTAACATAAGACCTTTGGCAAAACTGATGAGGAAATAAGATAAAATATATAAAAATACAAAAGAAAACTTGCTCACTGGAATGGAATATCTGGGCATTATATTGCACTCTTCTTTTACAACCTTAAGAAATCTGATCAGAGAGAGCGATTGGAAGGGGTTGGAGGAGAAAGGCAGCTTGTACAAGGATATACACGAATAAAAATATTACTTTATTCATAATAAAAAAAGAAAATGGGAAAAGCATAAAAAAAAGTTGAGTGGACTACAGCTTCTAGCTCTTCAATTCATGAGTCACCTGCCACTGAACTCTGCAGCCAAATTTACATATTTTATTTCATAGATAAGAGGAGTATCTTCAAGTTTATAGTTTCTCAATTTTTTTCTATACTATTGTCATTAAATTTTAATTTATTTTAATAAAAAAAAACAAAAAAATCACATGCTAGGATCACGTAAGACCTAATGCAAGAGTGGTTCATCCTGTGTCAGTCCATAAAAAAAAAAAAAGAAAAAAACCAAATCTGATCAGATTAGCAAGAACTTGTTCTCTGCAGTAAAGCAGGGGAGGGGCCCAGGAACCCTGCTATAAGGGAATAGGGTAGCATGCAATGCAGATATTTATATCTTTAAAGAACATATTTTTATTCCTTGAGAGCTTCATACACTGTATCTTGTTCGACGCCCCCTCCAACTCTTCCAAGATCCAGCTTCTCCTTCACCCACTCAACTTCATATTTTCGAGAGTCCAGTTTATGTTGTGGTTGTTTGTGAACTAAAACACATAGCAAGCTGCAGTACTATATGATGAATATATGACTGGTTGAGAAGAATATATAATGAATTGGAAATGACTCCCAAGGAAAAATGGTTATACAATAATATTGAAGATTGGTTTAAAGCGGAAAAGAATATGCTAAAATTAAGCCAATGCTCTCCTATTATCTTAAATTGTGGATTGGGATCAACTACATTCTGTCTTGAAGCTAATCTCAAAAGAACAAAGAGAGGGGTTAGGGCTAGGGTTAGGGTTAGAGAAGAGAATAAACCTCCTGGGTGTGCAATTGTTCTTCTGCTTCATCGACACACTTAAACACAACCCTAAGCATATATAATATTTATTTTTGAATACTTGGTGATAACATCTCAGTAAGAATAGGAGTGAGCATCTGTATATTATGTTTTATAAACCCCAGCAGATGTTGGCATTGGGTATTTGAAATGACTGCAAGACCAGCCATCCAGAGTCAGAGACCTTAAGAAGGAGGAGTTAGACTCAACTGAGGCTTTCCAACCCTGACCTGGAGCCCCCACTTTTCTTCCAGGGAGCATGGTGGAACCCGCACACTCAGTCTTTGTTCTCTGAACTTATGTAAGAGTCAGAACTTAGTTCTTTGCTGTAGCTGTTTGAGTTGCACACAGGCTCAATCTTCCTCTAAGTCCACTTTCTACTCATCTCCCTACACATCTGTAAGGCTATTGCTTGCACTAGGTTTTATTCAAATAAGGCTTATCCAACAGCTAACTCTCCAAGAGACTTTTGTAAATGGGTGAGCTTTTCCTCCCATGGTTTTTTCATTTGCAAAACAAAGATCTAGATTCGGATTTATTCTGTGAACCTGAGAACATGATCTTGGAAATTTTATAGTCAGCCCATCATTTTTATTCTATGTTGTGGATTTTTTTGAGTATTTCAGTTTCCTGTTGATTCTGTATTAGCACTTAATGAAAAAGCAGCATGTTTCTGTGAAAACAAAAGGTCTGATCGGGTGAGAAGAACCCTGGTACTGTAATGTTCTCTGACTTCATTGGGTTCTCTGACATATAGTTACTTGAGTGGTTGAAGGCCCTTTGGTGTGTTCCTGGCCACAGGGCCCTGGCCCTTCTTTAACTGTGATGGCCGGTTCTCATTGGACTTTCAGACTGCTGCACATGGACACATGACCCACTTGAGGCCACATTGCTAGCTGGAATTTGCCAGTGTGAGGCATGCACCAAATGAGAATGTAGTTCTCCCTCGACACCTGCAGCCAAAACATGGATTTGTTGAGTGGGTTTTTGACACAGTGGCATATTTGTATGGAAGTATGTGTGGCAGACTTTAATGGCAAACTAGCATTTCTGAAATAAACAATCTCTATTTTTCCTTTTCCATTTTATCCTCTTTTCCTTCTTCCTTGTTTCTTTCCCCTCCCTCCCTCCTTTCTTCCTTCTCTCCCTCCCTTCCTCCCTTCTTCTCTTCCTTTTTTTTATTCCTCTTAACCATATGTAAGAAACAAACTTTAATGTATGCAAAGCAAGAGGCCACTCTGGTCCTGTTAGCCTACATTTTTTGGCAAATGTTTGTCTACCAAGAAAAGATTTAAAATTTTGGAGCAGAGTTTAATCCTAGTGGAATTTTGGTGCAATCAAGAGTCTTTTTACTGAATCAAGAAAGGGTAGGTCTATAGAGCAGCTCCCTGCAGACTGTGGGGAGAGCTGGTGGCGCTCCCATTTACTTCTCCACATGCTGCTTACTGGCCATGTGACCTTGACCAAGTCAGTCACTTTTCTAAAGTGAAATTTCCTCATCTGTTCAGGGCTTCCTTCCCAGAGGTGTCAGGAAGCTTGAAAAGTACACACAAGGCATTTAAAGCAATGCTTTTTATTCACCAAGCACTTCTTCATTTCCCATTATTGTGACTAAGCTGGGTCAAGGGATGTGTTCCATGTTGGGGGGACAGAAGACCAGAACATGATGATACAAGAACTACATCATTTCTAATGACAGCCTTTCCTTCTGATTTATTGCTGTGTTTCTGAGCAATATTTCATAGTATGAGTTCTGTAGTTTGTCTGTTTAGCAGCTGAAGGATATTCAAATTGAGTTTTCTGATTTAAGAAAATGTTGCTTTGAGACAAGATCTCATTCTTCAGCCCATGCTGGCTTAGAACTTAACATGTAACATAGTTAGCTATGGTTTCATGCCAGTTCTTCTGCCTCAACTTCTCTAGGGTGGGGATTCCAGGCATGAGCTCCATGGTTGGCTTTAACTTATTTTAAAATATAAGCATACAGAAAGCTACAGTGTGAGAATCTGCACACTGTCCCCCATTTTCTCTAAGAGTTACATCTTTCATTGCTCCTGAACAATGTCAAGACCAATAATTTACATCGGCACACTGTGCATGGATAGTGCTGTATCATTTTCTTACATGGACAGGTTCTGGTGACTTTCACTGCAGTAAAGACACACTGTTTCAATACCTAAATGTTCCTATTTTCATTATGTCTTCCTGCTCTGACCAAATACTTGAAAAGAACCAATCTTGACTTTCTACCCCTGGCTCCCATAGGTTCAAGATTATGGCTTTTGTTGTTTTGTTTTTGTTTTTGACAAAGTTTCACTATGTAGCCATGGCTGGCCTGGAACTCACTATGTAGACCAGACTGGCCCTAAATTCACAGAGATCCACCTGCTTCTTCAGTGTTGGGATTAAGGGCATGCATCACATCTGGTTCCAGGGCCATTTTCTTAAAGTTCTATAGTCTAAACCCTATTGACCACTGTTTAATGTCCAAAATCTCTTCTGGGACTCCCTTGGATCTCTTAACTGTATGTCTCTATGATGCATCTCCTATAGCACATATACTCTCTCTATAGAGTCTAGAGTCTGTATAGAAAGACTATATGTGTTGGCTCTACTATGTGCCTGAAGCTTTACTTGGTAGACATTCTGCTGCACCAGCAACTCCAATATCATAGTCTCCTCTGCAATTTAGATGTTGTCTTCACAGCTTTATGCAATGATTTTTCCTCTTATCCTGACAGGGGACTGGACCCTGCCACAAATTGCATAGCCTCAGTGACCTTTGGTTTCTTGGTGTAAGCCTCAGTAATCCTGTAGCATTTGCATTTTGCATACCTGAAAAAGAAATATCATATGTATGATGATGTCAAGAGTTGCAGATGTGGTCTGGGTCACATCTACAGCAAATGTAGTGACTTCAGTTTGCTTTGGTCATGGAATCTGGAGAAACATTTCCCAGGTCATTGTAAGCAGAAGGTATTCAGTGGTTTCTCAGTTTAATCTCTTTCTAATGAGTAGTAACCAGCCATAGCGTGAGTTAGCATTCTTCCCTGAAATATCCCTTGCTAACAATTTAGACCATTACTTTTGAAATAAGCCTTACTAAAGTATCCAGGACATAGAAAGAATATCCTAGGACATTGTCAGAATATAACACAAATGGCCTCTAGCCCAGTTTCTGATGAATTTCAGAAGCTTGTAAACAGGGATGACATAGTTTATGCTTTCTTGGGCACTACAGTCTTCTGCACTGATGCCACAATGGCTTATTAAGCTATGAACACACCAGCACAGGGATCTTCTAGTCCAGAGGTTAAAAACTTCTCCACATTCTTCCTGAACACCAGCTTCAAAGGCTCACAAGCTGTAACAAAATAGTTCACAATGAGAAGTTTAAAGGGGCATTTGTTTTGTTCACAGTTTCCAGTATGACAACAAGAGAGTGAACTGTCTGGTCACATGGCACTACAGGCAGGACACAGAGAAGTGGATGCTAGCATCCAACTTATTTCCTATTTTCTTTTCTTTAGTCTTGAGACCCTGGCCTATAGCGTGGTGACATGCACACTCAGGGCAGGCCTTCCCTTCTCAGTTAAACATCTGTGGAAATGCTCTCACGGACAGCCTTAGAAGTAGGTTTCTTCAAGTTAACAGTGAAAATTAACTATGGCATCTGCCCTGATCCTGCTCCTACCCCACTACCTGTGGCACTCCTCACTGCCACCCTCTCTGGCCATGTGACCTCTGCAGTTCATCTGTGTATGACTATAGTCTCGGGAACATCAAAACTAGGATTGTAATATGTGACCTCTGGGAATTGACTTTTAGTCAGCATAATGCCCATGGTTTTTGTGTTATTGATATGTATATTTTGATACCACTGTGGTTAGAGAATGTGTACTCTGGTGGTTTTAAGATGGGTTTTTTGTTTGTTTTGTTTTGGTTCTTGTTTGCTTGATTTTATCAGACATGGTAGTTCAAACTGGCCTGAAGTTCAGTATTTAGTACAATCTGGCCTTGAACTTGTGGTATCCCTGCCTCTGCTCCCAAGTGCTGAGGTTACAGGAGGTGCTACTAAGCCCAATGTAGTTTTAGTTCTTTTGAGTTTGTTGAGTGGACCAATGTACAGTGTATGTGTCCTGGGTCTTTGAAAATTACCTGTATTCTAATTTCTTACATAATGATGATGAGAATGTAAATTAGTATAACCGCTATAGAACTTATAGTATTTTCTCAAACTAGAAACAGAGTTATGATCCAGCTGGTCTATGTATGATCCAGTATGTTCTATGTCCTAAGTATGTCCTGGGTAAATACTAAAGGATCCAATACATATCTAAGCATATCACAAGGATACCGAAACATTCAGATTTATTATAGCACTACTTATAGTGAAAGTGTAGAGCCAGCTTAGATGCCGATCAACAGACACATGGTGAGATGATGTGTATGAATACACAATGGGACTTTATTCAGCTGTAAATCAATGAAATAATGTTGTCTGCAGGAAAATGGATGGAAGGAACTGAGGCCATTGTGTTTAGTCAAACAAGCCAGGAAGCCAATGTCATATGCTTGTTTACACATGGTATACATCTCCCTATCTTATGTTTATCGGTATGTATGTTCTTATGTGTATGTGCTTTTATCTGTCTATCATCCATACACATGCACAGAAGAGAATTCTTTTTTTTTCTTATTTTTTTTTTGACGCTGATTTTATTTATTTATTTATTTTATTTTTTTCTTCCTTCTTTATTTTGTATTTATCAAAAAAAAACACAGTAAAAAGAATTTAAAATGTGGAAGAGTTAACAATAACTATACAGAGGATAAGAATGATAGGCATGGCTTATCAAGGGAAGAAATACAAATAAGATTGCTACACCTATATTTTCTTTGTGTTCATCTTTCCCTCTGAATTTTTTTTTTTTCATC
>PVIH01029583.1:0-13423 GCA_004025045.1 Sigmodon hispidus
CATATTCTCCAGATCAGGTGGGCCCAGAGAAGTGAGCTTTGGATTTTTCAAAGGAGGAAAGCAAGGAGAGCTGACCCTGCAGAAGTGCCAAGGAGTACAGAGGAGATGTTGACTTGGCACACTGAGGAGGAAGAACAGCAACTGAAACTTCATCTCTTCCGGCCATCCCTAACCCATTCCCAGAGCTTTCTGGTGCTGGTCCTGGGAGCCTTTCCTCTGCGGCTCTGAGCTTCGTACCTCCTCTTCCAAGCCAGCCTCCTACCAAGCAGGATGTCAAAGTTTTCAAGTGAAGATAGCACAAGCAAAGTGGTGGAGATTCTAACTGGCATGACAGCCAGGGACCTGTGCCAGTTGCTGGTTTACAAAAGTCACTGCATGGATTACAACAGCTGGACTCTGGTGGAGCACCACCCTCAACTGGGAGTACAGCAGTGCCTGGAGGACCATTGTGGTACAAGTGGAGAGCATCATGCCAAATGAGAGTAAATTTTTGTTCAGAGAGAATTATGTGAAGAGTTCTTTAAAAATCTGGTGAACTTCTTCCCAGATCAGATGGTCACTTGGTGCCAGCAGTCCAATGGCAGCCAGGCTCAGCTTCTGCAGAATTTTCTGAATGCCAGCAGCTGCCCTGAGATCAAAGGAGTCTTACGGATGAAGGAGGTGGAAAGAATGTCTTGGAAGAAGCTGTATGTGTGCCTGTGCAGATCTGGCCTCTATTACTCTACCAAGGGGATTTCAAAGGATCCCAGACACCTGCAGCTTCTGACTGACCAGGAGGAAAGCAGCATCTTCTATGTGATTGCTGCAAAGAAGCAGTACAATGCACCCAATGAACATGGGATGTGCATCAATCCAAACAAAATGAAAATTGAGGTGAAGAAGCTATGTCTGCCCCATACAGAAGATGAGCAGACCCATACTTGCTTGCCTTCAGACTACCCAAGTACAGTATGCTCCTGTACCAAAACTATGGCATCCCTCAGCAGAGGAAGGGTGTCTTCTCCTCTTTCAACACACCTGTGCGTAGTGTCTCTGAGAATTCTCTGGTGACAATGGACTTTTCGGGGCAAACCAGAAGAGTGATCGGTAATTCAGCTGAAGCCCAGAGTGCTGCCCTAGAAGAGGGCCATGCTTGGGAGAAGAGAATCACCAGGATGAATATCCTAAGCAGCCAAAGTCCCCTTCATCCTTCTACCCTGAATTCAGTGATTCACAGGACTCAGCATTGGTTCACAGGATCATCAGGCAACAAGTTCTCGTGAATGGGCTGTTCCTCCTGCTTGACAGCTAGAGCAACTCAAACTCATTTTTCCTGACTAAGTGTCATTACCAGAAGATTAAGGCCTCCTAGATCCTGCCCTTCGAGGATGACGGGCAGACATTCTTCACTCTGGATGATGGGAACACCAAGTTCTCTGACCTGATCCAGCTCAACAAAAGTGTTCTGACCTGCAAACTGAAATACCTCTGCATCTGTGTGGCCTTATGACCTCCTTGCCCTATCACAGAGGCTGGAGGGAGCAACACTGGAATAGAGAAGAGAGGCCTGCATGAGGATGAGAACACACACCTACTCTCACCAAAGGACTCAAATCATCATGGCTTTCTGATCAGTGCCAACCAATATACATCAATTAGTTATTGGACTTCACAAGATTTGCCACTGTGAATCAAGCAGGACCACATCCCTCCTCCCTCTGCATCAGCTATTTAAATTGGGAGAAGGAAGAGACCCAGTGCAAGTGTGGGAAGAAACTGGAATGACAATTATGTTTATGCCACATAGGGTGAAAACCGCATACAGGTGATTGTAAATGAACTCTTGGCAGAAGTGACTGGGAGAAGCAACTAGGAGCTAGGCTGAGGTAGATGCAAGACAACCAGATACAAATAAATAAACATACAAAAAATAAGTGGATAAGGACCCAGGACTTTGAAACTCCTTCCCCATCCAGAGAGGACCCAAAGGTGAGCAGATCCCATCCCTGGGCCACAATCTGGAGTATTCTCTCTGGGATCTGGCTGGCACCAAAGGGTCTGATCTCAGACTCTTCCCAGCAGAAGGCTCTAGGCTCTGAACAACTGGGCTCCATCTCCATGGTGAACTGTGTCACCAGACATGAGCTTTGAAATTCTGTCCCTTGGAAATGCAGTCCCCTGTCCAGAGCAGAGTTGAAGATCAAACAGACCCCTTGCTCAGAGCAGACAGGGGAAACACAAGCCCTCTGGCCACAACTGACTAGGAGCTGAATAATTGTGGTTACTGAAGCCAGGGGGAGTGCAAGAATACATATAGCAATATAAAGATCAACAAAGCAACTCCAGAAGAAACTGGTGGTTCTACAACTACAAAACTTGAACAAAGCAATGAAGAGGAATCTGAAGGAAACAACAGCGAAGCACCTTATGAAGATTAGTGAAGCTTTTAAAGAAGATATGAAAAATTCTTTGTAAAGAAATAGAAGAAAATGCAAACAAAAAATTTGAAGAGTTGATCAATTCCTGGAACGAAAACCAAGAAAACAAAAACCAAAAAATGAAAGAAACATTCCAGGAACTAAAAAGCAAAATAGAAGTAATAAAAAAGGCACAAAATGATGCAAAGGTGGAAATAGAAATCCTGAAGATTAGAACTGGAACTACAGAAACAAGCATACCCAACAGAATCCAAGAGATGGAAGAGAGAATCTCTGGAGTTGAAGACTCAATAGCAGAAAAAGATACATCAGTCAAAGAAAACACTAAAGCCAAAGAAGCCATAACACAAAATGTTCAGGAAATTTCGGACAACATGAAAAGACCTAATTGAGAAAAATAGGAATAGAAGAAGGAGAATAATTCTAGCTTGAAGGCACAGAGAATGTATCTGATAAAATCATAGAAGAAAACTTTTCCAACTTAAAGGAGATGCCTATAAAGACACAAGAAGTTTACAGAACACCAAATAGATTTAACCCCCAAAATATGTCTGCTCGCAACAAAATATTCAAGCCAGAAAACATACAGAACAAAGAAAAAAATTTAAGAGCTGCAAAAGAAAAGGGCCAACTTAACTATAAAGGCAGACCCATCAGAATAACACCTGACTATTCAATGGAAACAATGAAAGCAAGAAGGTCTTCGGCAGAAGTTATAAAGACACTGAAAAAGCAAGGCTGCCAACCAAGACTACTGTACCCAGCAAAATTAGCAATCAACATACACAGAGTAAACAAGATATTTCATGACAAAGTGAGATTTAAACAATACCTATCAACAAATCTGGCCCTTCAGAAAGCATTAGAGGGAAAACTCCAAACTAAGGATCCCAGATACACCCATGAAACCACACACAATCAAAAACCCCACTGAAGAAAACCCCAGAGAAAGAAAGACATATAAAGCACCACCAAAAATAACAGGAAATATCAATCAGTGGTCAGTAATATCCCTTAATATGGACTGACTCAATTCACTTATAAAAAGACAAACACTAACACAATGCATACAAAAACAAAAGTCATCCTTCTGCTGCATACAAGAAGCACACCTCAACCTTAAAGACAGACACAGGCTCAGAGTAAAGGGTTAGGACAAGCTTTTCCAATCAAATGGCCCTAAGAAACAAGCTGGTGTTGCATTCTAATATCTAACAAAGTAGACTTCAAACTAAAATCAATTAAAAGATACTAGGAGGGACATTACTTATTCATCTCAGGAAAAAATTGGTCAAGATGAGATTTCAATCCTGAATATTTATGCCCCTAAAATAAGGGCACCTATCTATGTAAAAGAAACAATACTAAAGCTGAAAATCCACATCAACTCCAAATGGGGGGAGATCTCAACACTCCATGTTCATCATAGGATAGGTCAATCAGACAGAGACTCAACAGAGAAATAAGGAATCTAGCAGAGGTTACAATGCAAATGGATTTAATAGATATTTACAGAAGCATCCACCCAAACTCAAAGGAATATACATATTTCTCAGCACCACATGAAACTTTCTCTAAAATTGACCACATTAACTAGTCATAAAGCAAATATCAATAAATACCAAAAAAGGAAATAGTCACTGTATCATATAAGACCACGGTAGACTAAAGTTAGTGTTAAACAACATCAAAAATCACAGTAAACCTACCATCTCATGGAAACTTAAGCATCACTCAACTGAACCACCTCTGGGACAAGGAAGAAGTTAAGAAAGAAATCAAAGACTTCCTAGAATTTAATGAAAATGAATCCACAGTGTACATGAACTTGTGGGACACAAGGAAGGCAGGTTTGAGAGAAAAATTCATAGCACTAGATGCCTGGAAAAACCTAGAGAAGTCTCACACTAGAGAACTATTAGCACAACTGAAAACCTTAAGACAATTAGAAGCAAACTCACCTAGAAGAAGTAGACGGCAGAAAATAATGAAACTTAGAGCTGAAATTAACACAATTGAAACAAAAAGAACAATACAAAGAATCAATGAAACACAATTGAAACAAAAAGAACAATACAAAGAATCAATGAATCAAAGAGTTGGTTCTTTGAGAAAGTCAACAACATAGATAAATCCATATCCAAACTAACCGAAAAGCAGAGAAAGAGTATCCAAACCAACAAAATCAGAAATGAAAAGGGGAATATACCAACAGACCCAGGAAGTCCAGAGAATTATCAGGTAATACTTTGAAAATCTATATTCCACAAAAATGGAAAACCTAGAAGAAATGGACAGCTTTTTGGACAGGTATCATTTACCAAAATTAAATGAAGACCAGATTAATTACCTGCATAATCCTGAAGGAAAATAAAGTTATCATTAAAAGCTTCCCAAATAAAAAAAAGCCTAGGTCCAGATGGTTTCAGTGCAGAATTCTACCAGACATTCAAAGAAGAATTACTACCATTACTCCTCAAACTATTTCACACAATAGAAACTGAAGGAATATTGCCAAATTCCTTTTATGAACCCACAATTACTCTAATAGCCAAGCCACTCAAAGACACAAAAAAGAAGGAGTACTACAGAACAATTTCACTCATGAATATTGATGCTAAAATTCTCAACAAAATTTTGGCAAATCATATACAACACAAGATAAAAAATATCATCCACCATGAACAAATAGGCTTCATCCCTGAAATGCAGGGTTGGTTCAACATACAAAAAAACTGTATATGTCAGCCATCATATATACAAATTGAAGGAAAAAACACATGGTCATATACTTAGATGGAGAAAAAGCCTTTGACAAAATCCAACACTTCTTTATGATAAAAGTCCTGGAGAGATCAGAAATACAGGGGAAACACCTAAATATAATAAAGGCAATTTACAAGAAGCCAACAGCCAACATCAAACTTAATGGAGAAAAACTCAGAACAATACCACTAAAATCAAGAACTAGATAAGGATATCCACTCTCCCTTTATTGCTAAAGCAATAAGAGAACAAAAAGAGATTAAGAAGATACAAATTGAAAAAGATGAAGTGAAACTATCTGTATTTGCAGATGATATGATTGTATGGATAAGTGACCCACAGAATTTTACCAGGGAACTCCTACAGCTGATAAACACCTTCAGCAATGTAGCATGATACAAGACTAACTCAATGAAATCAGTAGCCCTTCTATACACTAAAGATAAAAGGGTCAAAAAGGAAATAAAGAAAACACCACCCTTTATGATAGCTACAAATATCATTAAATACCTTGGAGTAACTATAACCAAAGAAGTAACCCACTTATTTGACAAAAATTTTAAGGGGCTGGAGAGATGGCTCAGAGGTTAAGAGCACTGACAAAAATTTTAAGTCACTGAAGAAAGAAATTGGAGAGGATATCAGAAAATGGAAACATCTTCCATGTTCCTGGATAGGTAGGATCAACATAGTAAAAATGGCAATTCTACCAAAAGCAATCTACAGATTCAATGCACTGCCCATCAAAATCACAACACAATATTTTACAGAAATTCAAAGAACAATACTCAACTTCATTTGGAATAACAGCAAAGCCAGGATTGCCAAAAGAATTTTGCTCAACGAAAGAACTTCAGGAGGTATCACCATCCCTGACTTCAAGTTATACTATAGAGTTACAGTAATAAAAACAGCCTAGTACTGGTATAAAAACAGATTTGTGGATAAATGGAATCGAATTTAGGATCTGAGCATTAAGCCAAAAACCTATGAACACTTGATCTTCGATAGAGAGGCCGAAATTATTCAATGGAGAAAAGACAGAATCTTTAACAAATGGTGTTAGCATAGCTGGATGGTAGTGTGTATAAAAATGAAAATAGATCCAAGCCTGTCACCCTGCACAAAAGTCAAATCCAAGTAGATCAAAGACCTCAACATATAATCGAGCCACTCTGAACTTGATAGTAATGAAAGTGGAAAATACCCTCCAACAATTTGGCATAGACGACTACTTCCTAAATATAACACCAGTGGCACAGACACTAAGAACAAAATCAATACATGGGATCTCATGAAACCGAGAAGCTTTTGTAAAGCCAAGGACACTGACAATAGGACAAAACGAGAGACTACAGAATGGGAAAAGATTTTCACCAACCCTACAAGTGATGGAGGACTGATTTCTAAAATGTATGAAGAATTAAAGAAACTAGAGCCCCAAAGCTTGAATAACCCAATCAAAAAATGAGGTTCAGAACTAAAAAAGGGAATTCTCAGCAGAAAGATTACAAATGGATGAAAGGCCCTTGAAAAAGTGCTCAACTTCTTTAGCCATCAGAGAAATGCAAATCAAAACACCTTTGAGATACCAACTGACACCTGTCAGATTGTCTAAGATAAAAGTCACAGAGGACAGCCTATGCTTGCGAGGTTGTGGAGCAAAGGAAACACTCCTCTATTGTTGGTGGGAGTGTGAGCTAGTTATGTTACTCTGGAATGCAGTATGACAGTTTCTCAGAAAACTTGGAATCAATCTCACCAAGGATCCAGCAATACCACTTCTGGGTGTATACCCTAAATTTGCACATTTGCACTCCAATGGCATTAGCTCAACTATGTTCATAGCAGCATTATTAGTAATAGCAAGAACCTAGAAGCAACCTGGATGCCCCTCAACTCAAGAATGGATTAACAAACTGTGGTACATCTACACAACAGAGTACTACTCTACAGTAAGAAAAAATGATATCCTAAAATTAGCAGGCAAATGGATGGATTTTGATAATATCCACCTGACTCAGTCTTCATGTTGGGGTGAGGAAATTGGATTTGCCAGGAGTGGATGCTGAAACTGGGCAATATTGGGTTCTTGGGACCTCCTGTCCATGCTTGGGAGGAGATGTGTTGATGTGCAGAAAAGAGAGTGACTGGAGGGTTTGAGAGGGGGAAGGGACCTTGAATAAGGATATACTCGGATAGAAAATATGACTTTCTTCATAATAAAAAAAAAGAAAGAGAAAAAAGGACCTAGAAACAACATAGATGCCCCTCAACTAAGGGACAGATTAACAATCTGTGTTATATTTACAAAATGGAGCAGTAAGAAAAAAATGATATTGTATAGTTTGCATGCAAATGGATGGAGAATATCATCCTGAGCAAGGTTTCACAATACCAGAAAGATAAGCAGGGAATGTACTCACTCATTAGTGAGTTTTAAACAAAAAGCAAAGCATGTCCAAGCTGCAAACTACAAACACTGAACAGCTTGGGATCTGAAGCATCTTGAACTGGCACTTTTGAGCCCATTCCCTCCAGAGGAACACTTGAGCCAGTCTTGCTGTGGGGATGAGGAAAGTGGATTTTCCTGGAGTTGATGCTGAACTAAACCACCTTGGATCTTGGGATCTCCTGTCCTTGCTAGAGAGGAGATAAGGAGATGGAGAGACATGTGACTTGTAGGATATGGAGGGGAAGGGCGTTTGAATATAGGGATACATGGATAAAAAATGAGATTTTATTAGTAATAAAAATGAGAAAAAATTAAAAAAGAATATGTAGCTCAAAGAAAAAAAGAGAAAGGGTAGAGAAAATCCTTAAAAAAGAAATAGAGTGATAAAGAAGAGTCTGGATTAAAAAAAAAGAATCCTGCTAATCTTAATTTTGTTTTTGATTTATAGTTGGGTTTTGTTTCCTTTGGTTTCTTTCTTTGATATGGTTTGAGGCTTTGCTATTTTTGTTGTTGTTACTTATGTTGTTATTGTTTTTTTGGAATTTTTTAAGAAACTGTTTATATTGACTTTTCCCATAAGAACCTATTACATAAAATGACTGTATATTTATTAATAAAATAAGTGATTTCCAACTGATATTTCTGACACAAAATTTCTTTGATCATGTGTGGGGTCTCATTCCAGTAGTCACATAAGCTCCTATCACAAAAAAATTCTTGTGTGCCCAACTACAGCTACATAGTTAGTTTCCAGCCAGCCAAGGATCACAGGTCTTTGGATGTAAATGCTGTTGCCAACTCCATGGTTCTCATTCCCAAGATTACAATGTATCCATATATCTCCTGTGGTCATATATTTAGCTCTCCCTAAAATATAGTATTCTGTGTACACATTTCACAAATTGATCATGTGTAACAATTTGATGTGAAACATGCAAGACTTGCTGAAAGCCTCTCAGGATATAAAAACATTATGTAAGGGAATATGAAAGAAGTTCCTGTCCTACTTACCACCTGAAGCTATGAAGAAGTTACTTTCTGGGCTGCCAAAGGTCATGTTATATACAGCTGGGGGTTCTGTGTTGGTATCTATGACTCCTCTTACCAGTTAGAACATTGCAGCCATTTGCAGTCTAGGACACCACTTGTGATCATCTGGACATCAAAGGTATATACCCACATAGGTGGCGTGTGTGTTTTAGAAGCTTGGTGCCACCTAAGACCAAATGGTGTAGGCTGAGTCTCTTGCTAAGGTTCATGTTAGAGTTTATGGCCCTAATGCAACTATGATATAACTTGATGCCTCAGACTCCTGTCCTAATCTTAAATATTGTAGATGCCTAGGAATCTGGACTACCACCTGAGGACATGGTGCTACAGTGCCCAGGTGGATCTGAGTGACACACAGCACAACCCAGAGCCATGATAACATCCAGGCCTGAGTTTCAGCCTAGCACTATATTCGTGTCCATGTTGCAAACACACCCAGGATCTGTGTTCATATTTATGGCCCATGCAGCCTCTAAGGACCACACAAACATATGTACCTAGGGGTCTGGGCCACCACTTAGGGCCATATTTGTATCCAAGGGCTGTGCTGGAAGACTTTATCTTTATAACCTTCTTTTTTAACAAATCCAGAAAACACAATCATAAAGGAGGTGTAAAGTGTATAAGTTTGAGAGACATTAAAAGATAGTTTGGGATTTGTAATCAAGTTAGGACAGAAAGTAAGTTAGGTATATCACTTTGGATACACTAAGATAAGAAAGATGATGGAGTACTTTATTCTGAATTCTTCAAATGCTAATTGACTAGGCACTGATAATATAATTATTGCCTTTATAAATTTGTATGTAGTTATTGTATGTAATTTTTCTGTTAATTAAAACCTAGCTCAGTATTTAAGCAAAATGATAAATGATGTGTTATATTTTTGTGTTCTAATAAATAAACTTTCCCAGAGATTAGAGACCATATAACCACTAGTTAACCATAGATGCCTGGTGAGGGTGGATCATATCTTTAATGCCCACCACTTGGGAGATAGACACATTAAGTAATAAAGCAGGGTGGTGACAGGATTTTAGCCTGTTCTGCTGGAATCTCTGGAGAAATAGGAGATAACTGTGGCTGCTCCCTTGTTTTTCAGACATTCCATGTATTTAGCCTGATATCTAGTTTTTTGTACTTTTTTTAAACAAAGATGAATTAGATTTATTTCTCACCACTTCTCCCTGCAACTCTATTAATATTGTTGGTATTTTGTTCATGTGTTTGCATGACGCCATTTCCTATGTTTGCTGTATGTTGAGCAGACCCTTCCCCAGTCTTCTGTTGCCCTTTTCCTTCATGCCTCTCTACCTGCCTGAAAATTTTCTCTGTCAAGACTGACCTCAGATTTGCAGCAGTCCTCCAGCTCAACTTCCTCAGTGCTGGGATTACATTTTTAAAACAAATTCTTAACATGGTGCTGGTTTCCGATCCTTTGAAGGGTGAAGAAAAGTGGGAATTTTGAAGATCTGATGGAATTAGACAACGTTTCATTGTTCCTCTCCTCTTTGATAGGCTCTATCATAGATAGAAATATGCTCTTAAGTATTGTGGAAGAACAACCCAAGCAAATGGAATTAAAATGATTGTGTAGTGATCCTCAATCAGTACAATTTCACTTGTGAAAAAAATCATGGGACCATATTCTGATTATTTGTAGATGAATTGTGAGCATCGTCCTACCCTCAGACCCACACAGGCGTTATGGAAGGTGGCCGCATTTATACCAGCTAATCTAACTTTTCCTGTCTGCAACAAACAATGTGGCAATGAGAGCAGTTATACAGGTGCCCAGTAGAGATGACATTTTCTCTCTCAGCCTGGATGCCTATGATAACAATTACTGTAAGGACATCCCACCAAGCGTCATGTTTCTGCCCATTTCATTGTAACCTGGGAACCCACACTCTCCTATTCCTTCCATGTTCCCAAAATTAATGACTCTCAAAAGAGCTCTATATCACACATATGAGTGACATCTCAAAAGTAAATTTAATTTTAAAATAAAATTAACATATAACTATCTTTATGATGTACTCAGATGTGTATATAAGTAATTGTAAGATTGGAAAGCAGGGCTGTCCAATCCAGTTTGCCCATCACCAAAGTGGCCAATGGCCAGTCACAGCAGTTTATGTGTGGTGGTGGCTAGACAATGCAGCTCCATGAAAAGCACACCTCTCATCCAACAAAACCACAGTGCCAACAGCATGATCAGAGCAGATAGAACACAGAAAGTGGAGTCCAAGCTTTGGGAAGCTGTCAGTGAAGCCTGACCCTGTTAAAGTGGAACAAAAACTGAAAGGGAACTCACACAAAATCATCAGACAAAAAACTCCTAAAGAAAGGGAAGAGGGCAGTGAGGGGCAAACAGGCTCTAGTGCTGACCAGCACCTACAGATCTGCCTGCAGAAAATGGAGAGGTCAGAGCCTGCCTTCTAAAGGAGAAAAAACACAAGTCCAACTAAACATCCACCATGTGTGTCAGCAGTTCCTGCCTCCATTCTTGTACAATCCAGAGGACTGTTTATCACAACTATGTTGTAAATTTGAGTTCTATTACTAGTTCTCTCATGGAGTCAGGAATACTGGTTCATACCAGTCATTCCAGTACTAACAGGACTGAGGACTGGCAGATCTCTGTGTGTTTCAGACCATCCTGGTCTAGAAAACAATTTTCATAATAGCAAGGCTCACACAAACAAACAGTAAATAAAAAAAACATGGACTGGTGATTAGTAGCTGCTGGTATTAGGCTGATTTTCTCCATAGTTTCAAACTCATCTGAGACCTATGAAAGTGTTTAATATATTTTGTCTGTCTGCATCTCAGCCTCCCTGCTGAAAATATAGTTCATCTATACAATTTGTTGCCTTTTGTGTACAATAAAAATTGTAATCAATAATAATGATGGGGATATTAATAATGATAATGTTATGAACACTAATAACAATAAAGGAGAAAACAAGGAAGGCATAGTGCTCATTCCAGCAGTGTTCTATTTCAAGGCCTGCAAGTTGTCCTTCTGCAGCACCATTCCAGCCCAGAGCCCTTACAGTGTCTCTCTCACCCTATTCTGGGTTGAGTCCTTGGAGATGGAGGGGGGTTTGGTGCAGACTGACAAGCTGAGAACTGGTTCCATGATTGGGACTCAAAAGCTCTGAGGAGCCTGAGCTCAGCAAGCTGCTCTGGTGGGTGTCTTGGCCCCAAAAGTCCTGTATCTCTGAGCAGTACATTAATCACTAGCAATTGGGGCTGGCAGCTCAGAAGCAGGAAACCAGTTTGGCTAGAAAGCATGGGTCAAGCAGAATTGATCTAGGGATAGCAAATTGTATAACTTCCTGCCAGCTCTTAGGAGGTTGCAGTCTCAGCCTCTAACTTGTGGGCATAGTTGGGGAGGCATTTCTTGAGGCTACTCAGCTGTGTCCTTTGTTGGTGCAGAAGGCCATCCATCAGGCTGCTCAAGAGGCTCTGGGGACTAGTAGGTCCTCCAAGATTTTGCAGACATAAGAGCAGATTGGCTGCCACTGTAGCCACCATACAGACACATCAGTTTGTGGCCTCCCAGGAGCTTGAATTCCCTAAAAATCAGGAACAGAAGAGGCAGATAAGAAACAGGATAAAGTCCAGGAGTATGAGTATGTTAGCAGCATGCATAAAGCGTGGTTTTGTAACAGCAGGAGTGACCCCAGACTCCAGGCCAGCTGGTGGTGTCTGGAATAAAAACCTGAGAAACTGAAGCTATGCAAGATTATCTTCTGAATATCAGGATATAGAGAATACATCATTTGCAGAAGTAACAAAACATATGACACCAGGTGTAGAGTATGGATCCCTTTTTATCAAGAAGTTGGTGTGTAGCAGGCCATGCCATCCACTCCCATGATACTATTCCCCAGTATAGGTCTGGCTCTCTGGGAACTCACAATGTAGTCCAAGCCTTTTGGATATAGCCAAGATACACCTCTGCCTGCACAACTCTGGGGTTACAGTAGTTTGAGATTACTTCTGACAACAAAAGCTTGTTTAAGAATGAATAGTTAAAAAATTGATTTTTATTTATAAAATACACACTCACTTGACTCAATTGGGGCTTAAACAGGGCACACATTATATACAGTGTATAGACAAGAACAAAAGATATCAGTAAAAAAATGTAAAAACCGAAAGAAGAAAACCATAACCTCAAAGGAAAACCTCCAAGCCAAAGAAAGAAGTTAAACTAAGCAACATTTTCTGAATGCAGATTTAGTGATGGCAGTTACTTATATCCCGTGACAATCCTTGAATACATAGCAGGAAGGCAACAGTGATTCTAATAACTTTTTCAAGACAAATAAAGGCATTCACTTTGGGATTCTTAGATCACTCCTTGGCCATGGTTGATCCTAGGCTATGTTGGTAACTGTATAATACTTACAGCCTCTGTGCGTGTGTGTGTGTGTGTGTGTGTGTGTGTGTGTGTGTATCTATTAAAGACCAAAAAAACAAGGGGATCTGAAGACATAAAATCTCATGGTGATGTCCTTTTTAAATCCTCTCAGGATGCTTTACTTTGATCAAGGCTCTTAAACAAATGACTAAGATGATTGGCCTGTGACTGTTGTCATATCTGTGAGTATTGGGAACCAAAATAACATACTTTGTAAAAGCAAATGTGCTGAGTCACTTCTTTGGCCTATTTAGCTGCTGCTTTCATAAAGCATTCATTCCTGTTCACTAACCCAGTCCA
>PVIH01029584.1:0-13420 GCA_004025045.1 Sigmodon hispidus
ACATGCGGACAAATTTTGGTATCTGAGCACAGGCAGGAATGAGTAAAGAGTCAAAGACAGCTAATTTTTATCTAGGCGGTATCTGAGCAGATCTGCCTGCCATTCTATTTACTAAAATTTATGCAGCACAAATACACATAAAGGAAATTTCCTTGCCTTAACTCCACAAGGAGGTGTATATAAGACTGCCCCCTTTTTTGATGTAACTTCTTGGATAAAGTGTGGTTATAAGAATAGTGATCATTCTCTTGTGTTCTGAGTGGCTGGGAGGGGACCAAGAATGGCGTTTTTAATACCAAATCAGTGTTTCTGGGTATGGAAGCTAGTTTATAGGCAAACATTGTGCTTGAATCTCTGGTAGACATAGGTTCTGGTCATTTTTTTGTGATTTCTTGATGTTAGTATTCTAGATAGGGCCTATGTTTTGGAAAATATTGGGGAACTTATGTGATTAAAAAGTATGAGTTTGTGCCTGGTCACATTGGTGGTACATGCATCAAATGGGCTCAGTACCCAGAGGTGCTGAGAATTTCTCTGGGGAATTACATTTCTGAACTGCCTTAGATGTTTGGCATAGATTTAGGACATGAAATTTGAGGGAATTCACAACCTTACATGAATTGGCCATTTATTGATAAGACCTGTACTTCCAAATGAGTGTCATTCGCTACAGGTAGCTATTTATTGTTTTATTTTGTGAGTAAATTTTTTTGCCTGCATGTATGTCTATGTACCATGAGTATGCAAGGCCCTCATGAACTCAGAAGAGGAACTGGAGTTATAGATAGATGTGGCTACCATGTTGGTGCTAGAAATCACACCCAGGTCCTCTGCAGTCACTATAGGTGCTCTTAACTGTGGAGGCTTCTCTCCAGCCCTAACATATGGTTAAGATGAAATAAACTAAAATGAAATTCCCAGTTCCTTCATTCCAGTAATGAACCAATGGTTAAATGAATCTTATAAGTACATACTAGACCACAGAGGTAGAACAAGCTCTCTGTGGTGGTCTGAGTGAAAATGGCTTCCATTGACTCATAAGGAGTGCCATTATTGGAGGTATGGCCTTTGTTGGAGTAAATATGGCCTTGTTGGAGAAAGTGTGTCACTGTAGGGGTGGTCTTTAATGTCTCCTACACACAAGGTAGACCTAGTGTGGCAGTCTCTTGCTTCCTGTGGATCAAGACAGATCAACTACCTCTCCAGCACTATGTCTGTCTGTATGTTGCCATGCTTATAGAACATTCTGGACAGCACTGAACTGGATACTTTAGGCATGATAGAATTGGATGTGGTTGTGATTCATGGTACAGGCCTCTTAAGTGCTTTCCATTCCCACCTAAATCTACCTATTCTTTGATGTTTGGCTTGATTCTTCCAGAAAACTTCAATGTTGAGCACTGTAGTTTACAAAATTGACCCCATTTTTGAGTGTCCCCATCCTTCACGACATGCTGTCTTATTGGCATAACATTTTGACTTTCAGTCTTCTTTACAATGTGTGTTTATTATTTTTAATTGTGTGTTGGTGTATGTGACTGCAGGTGAGAACGGCAGTATAGAAGCTCTCAAAGGCCAGATCTGGCATTATAGACAGCTGTGAGTTACCTGACATTGGTGCTAGGAACTGAACTTAGGTTCTAGGGCCACAGGGCCCTCAAGAGCAGAGCTTAAACCCATAATGTATAGAAGATGTAGTGCTATATGGGACCTAGTCCTCTTCTCATACTAGAATACTTAGCAAATGCATCACCCAAGCTCTCCTTATCTCTCTTAGTAATGAGACTCAGCATGAATACAGATACCATATTACCTTCCAAACCCATTCATTTAGTTTTAAATTTTTTCTTTATGTGTTTCAGTGTTTTGCCTTCATGTATGTCTGTACACCACTTGCATGCCTGGTGCCAATGGAGGTCAGAAGAGGGCATCAGATCTCTTGGGAATAGAGTCACATGTGATTATGAACCTCCATGTGGGTGCTGGGAATCAGATCTGGGTCTTCTGGAAGATCAACCATTGTTCTTAACCACTGAGCCATCTCTTTAGCTCTCTCCACCATTTATTTTTGAAGAAATGTCAGCATGCTTATGACACATAGAAGGTTTACTTTTGTCCTATTCAGGGAGTGGGAATGGAGGTAAGTGTAAGGAAGGTTTGGAAATATTGGCATTGCACCTAGAGACCATCTTTGATGGATCTGGTGACTTCCTTGTTACATCAGACACCCATTTGGAAGTATTGGAAACAGGCAAATATTAAAAGATAAGCAGGCATTTATTGTGCTTTCTGGTTGAGTCTGCCATGCTAGGAGACTGATAACTTAAGACTCTGAAAGGTGCAGTTCAAGAATGATGTGTGGTTTTTAAAGTGCTTCGACAAATGATATTTCTCCATGTAGATACCTCATGAAGGCCAGTGAGGTTAGATACCTTAGATAAGGCCACATGGATAGAATTCCAGTAGCCAAGTTGGCATAAGGCTACTTCTGTGTGCTTTGCACCCTGATGCCCCTTTCCTTCTCATTTCTCTTTATTTCCTTTCCTCACACTTCTATCCATACCTTCCTTCCTCCTTTTCCCTCTCATCCTTTTATTGAGAAAAGGCTCTCATTCTGTAGCCTATGCATCCTTAAACTTGTCATTTTGCTTCTGTCCCCAGAGTACTGAGATAAAAGTGTGAGTCATCATTTCTGTCTATGCCTAACGTTTTTTTCTTCTTTTCATGATTTTATTTTATTATGCATGAGTGTTTCTGCAGCATATATGTCTGTGCATGACGTTTGTGACAGACGCTCATAGAAGCCAGAAGAAAGTGTCAGAACCCATGGAAGTGGAGTTGCAGATGATTGTGAACTTCCATGTGGAGTCTGGGGAATCAAACTTGGGTCCTCTGGAAGAGTACTGCGTGCTCTTAACCAGTGAGCAATCTTTTCAGGCCTTACCTATGTGCCTTGAACTAACTTTACACAATGTTACTTTTCTTTCTATCTGAACAGATAACTGTAAAAACTGGCTATGGTATGAACTAAACTGAAAAGGTAACTTTCCACTCTCAGTGTAAGTGTCCCTTTCAGAGTACCCAGGTGGCTGCAGTAATGCATTAAAAAAGTGGCAATTGTTTCTCAATCACTTTGGATAAACTTTCGGTTGATCAACTCCCAAGTGATTTGTTATGGTAGCTATAAATAACACATGTGGCCAATAAGAGTCTCCATTTGGGCTCATTTTTCTGCATCAGTTGTTTTGTACATTGGGCTTTTAACGCATATCCTGTTTTGCATTCGTGGAATGATTATTTTATCTCTAAGGGCAGAAATGAACATTTATCTGCACTGCTGATGCAGCATGATGGGCTATGGCACTACATGAAAAGATAAACTACTAAAACACACACTTTCCTATTTCTAGAAATACTTAAAGTTATCCTAAACTTCTTAGAGTTTTCTGGTGTTCATTTTTCTCCAGCAACATAACCTTGGGAATATTAAGAAACAAGAGTTCCAAACTATTATTCATAATAGCCAGAAATTAGGAACAACGTATATGTCCCTCCATAGAACAAATAAAGAAAATTTACAAAATGGACTAAGTTTCATTAAATGTACCATGTACCAAAGTAGAGTATTGCTCAGCCAATAAAAAATGAAATCATCATAAGGGAAACTTTCAGAAATAATGAATAGTGAAGTAAAGACATTTGCCATTGGCCTTAAACATGAAATCATGAAGTTCTGAAGTAAATGTATGGAAGTGGAAAAAATTGTCCTGCATGAGGTATCCCAGACACAGAAAGACAAATATGGTATGCATTCATTTATATGAGGATATTAGCTGTTAAGCCAATGATAACCAAACCATAATCCATAGGTGTAGAGTAATACAATACATACATTACAGAAGGCAGGTATAGAGTAAGGAGCTGCTCCTTAGGGAAGGTAAATAGAATAGATGGTTATGGATGGATGGGGAAATGGGGTGGGAAGATCAAGAGGTGATATGGAGGGAAGAGGGAGTTATAGGACAGAATAAGGAGAGAGAGACAGCTAAAATTAAGGGCCATTTTACTACTCAGCAGTAAGAAAAAAAGATATCCTAAAATTCGCAGACAAATGGATGGATTTGGAGAATATCCTCCTGAGGAAGTATCATAAACTCAGAGAGATAAGCAGGGGATGTACTCACTCACTAGTGGTCTCTAAACAAACAAACAAGAAAAAAGCCAATCATGCCCAAGCAGCAAACCACAACCACTGAACAGCTTGGGATCAGAAACACCCTGGACTGACCCTTCAAACCCCACTCCACCTAGAGGAACACCTGACTCACTCTTGAGGGAGAGGGGAAAGAACTGGATTTGGCCAGAAGTGGAGACTGATCTAAGCATTATTGGGCCAGTGTGACCATAGGACTGTCTGCTCCCTGCCCAGGGAGGGGATGGGGAGTTGCAGAGAAGAAAAAATGACCAGATGTGTTGGGAGGGGGAAGGGACCTTGAATAAGGATATACAGGGATGGAAAAAAAATTCAGAGGGAAAGCTGAACACAAAGAAAATATATGTGTAGCAATCTTATTTGTATTTCCACCCTTGATAAGCCATGCTTATGATTTTTATCTTCTTTATAGTTATTGTTAACTTTTCCTCATTTTAAATTCATTTTACTGTTTTTTGATAAATACAAAATAAATAAAGAAGAAAAAAAATTAAGGGCTATTTTCAGGATAGTATGGAACATTATACAGTGGAAGCTTCCTAAGAAAGATTGACCAGGAGGGGTCAGGAGCGGCAAGGGAGTTTGAAGAAGGGGATACATGGATATAGAATGAGACTTTATCCTATAAGAATAAAAAAGATACATATAGGAAGGGAAGCTAAAGGAAATTGACAATTAATGGAGGAGAGGGAGCCCCAACTGGACCTGTCACCAATGAACCTTCCAGTACTTGGATTGGGTTCCATCTAATTGAGTTGTTGGCCAAAGCAGTCCCATGGGAATCACCAAACAGTCCAGAGTGCTTATTTTCCACAAACTGATGGCAAGTGTGAGGATGATACCTACACAACTCATCAAACATGGGGAAGTCAAGCTGGTGCCTATATAGAGCCCTCACTCTTTGGTACAGGACAGTACTATTAATGGTATCAAAAGAGAAATATAAAAAAAAATCCATCCACAAAACCTGTGATCTAAAATGATGTCCTGTCTGACGGGTATGCTAGAACAATTGTGGCACAAATCTTGTGAAAATAACCAACAAATATCTATTTTGAGTTAGGCCCACTTCATGAG
The DNA here is from genome assembly GCA_004025045.1 of Sigmodon hispidus. NCBI lineage: Eukaryota > Metazoa > Chordata > Mammalia > Rodentia > Cricetidae > Sigmodon > Sigmodon hispidus. The sequence goes on from PVIH01029584.1 coordinate 5,291, forward strand.
ATGGAACTCATACCTGGTACTGCTTCGGTGATCAAGAACCGGAGACTAGGTAGCCCAAGGACCCAGGGTAAAACCAAATACTACTATTCTAAAATAATAGCAATAAAATGACCCCCATTGATATTCTGTTATACTCATAGATCAGTGCCTTGCTCAGACTTCATCAGAGAAGCTTCCTCCTGCAAGAGATGGGAACAAATACAGAGCTCCACAGGCAGACATTACACAGAGAGTGAGAGAACATTCATCCCTAAATGGGATGTCTCCATTAACTCTTTGCCCACTAGGGCTCAGTAAACCTGTGAAAGAGGAGGCAGAAAGAGTGTAAGAGTCACAGGGGATGGAAAACACCAGGATAGCAAGGCCCTCTGAGTCAACATGAGTAAAGCTCTTATGAAGTTACTGAGACATGCATAGGACCTGCACAGGCCTTTCGCATATACATTATGGCTTCCAGTTAGTGGTCTTATGAATCCCTAAACATGTGAATAAGTGTATCTCTGATTCGTGTGGCTTCTCTTGTGCCCCTTTTCTTTTGTTTGTTTTCTTTGTCCAAGTGTGATGTGTTAGTTTTTTTTATTTTACTATTTTATTTTATTTTTGTCCCTTAGAAGCTTATGAGAAACATAAAGGGAGTGGATCTGGAGGTGAGGAGGAACTGGGAGGAGTAGCAGGAGGGAAAACTATAATTGGAATATTATGTGAGAAAAATCTATTTTCAATAAAATGATTTTTTTTTTGGAAAAACAGAGATCCAAGCTAAAATGACAAATGACAATTTACCCTCTGGATACATGGGGCAAGTTCAGCATCCCTAGTTTGTAATGACACTAGCAAGTGCTGGTAGTTTTAAATACCAAGAAGGCTCTAAAAATTAGTGGGGACAAAGCCAAAATCTAGAGGGGTCAAATGCAAAGGCTTGAATGGGGAGTTCTAGTGTCTGAAAAATTTAGACAAATATTTAGTTACAGGACTAAGATATGTGCCGCAAGGGAGTATTCTAAAAATCTCACTGGAGGAAAAAATGAAGCTTTGCTTGAAATTGGGAGATCTTGCTAAAAATGGAAATGCCTGGACATCATTTCCCAAAGATGCTAAGGGAGAGGACATGAGATTTTTCACTATTTTTAAAAAAGATTTATTTGTATGTGTAGTGTGTGTGTGTGTGTGTGTGTGTGTGTGTGTGTGCACGTGTGCGCGTACACATGCATGTTTGTGCATCTGTATGTGCTGGTGTACATGCCTTTGTGTGAATATTGACTAGAAGCAAACTTTAAGTATACTCTCTCACTCCTTTAAGATAAGGTCTTTTCCTGAACCCAAGGCTCAAATTTTCTCAGCTAGGTTAGAGGCCAGCAAATCCAACAAGTTCCAGCTATGTTTCTGTATCCATCCTCTTTAAAGGTAGCGTTCCAGGCATGCACAGGTCACCTAGCTTTTTATGTGGGTTCTGTGAACTGAACGCCAGTCCTCATGATTATACAGCAAGTGCTATTAACATCTGAGCCATCTCTCCAGCAACACTAATTTTTTTTTAAGAGTTAGAGTTGTAAGAATTTCAGGATGGCTTCAATCTCAATAAATACCCAAAGTTAACCTTGAACTTCTAATCCTCTTATCTCTGCCTTCCAAGTGATAAGTTCTCTGGTGTGAAATACCATGCCCTGTTTCTGGACTGGGGGTCAAACCCAGGACATCCTGCACAAGTACTCTACCAACTGAGCTACATTCCTATTCTCATAGCTGTAATGTTTAATAAATTGTAATTCTGTTAGCCTTTTAAAAAATCACCTCAATACAATGTTGGCCATTTACATATTTCTTTATCCAGCAGCTGTACCAGATCAAAGATTTGTTATTTGACTTTACAAATTCTGATCAGTGAGTTTTTACAGTGACAAAACCATCAGGGTGGGGAAGAGATATATGCCAAAGGAAAGGATGAGATTTTACTACTTGATTGGTCATGGAACTTGAAACCTATCTGGGTTCCTTTTCTTCTCCACTAAACTCTGGCATGCAGTGGTGACTAAATTGCATTGCCAGATTGGCAGGAAGAAAGTGTGTGGGATGAAAGTCACAAGCTCAGTGACAGGGGTTTTAGGCCTGCCTCTGCCATGGGCTGGTTGTACAGCCTCTATTTTCTCTTTTATGGAGAAACTCACAGATGGAACACAGAGCTGTAAGCTATTTCACTTCTAGGAATGTTTCTTTATCAGTTAGATAGAAGCAATACCTCATAGGGGAGATGGAGAAAAGCCCTTAGCAGAATGCCTGATATACAGCTGGTACCTGGTACTTCTAGAGTCTGTTACTTCTCTGCTGTATGGTTCAAGTCAGAGAATTGTATAACAACCTGAAAATGGCACTCTATATTCACAATAATATTTCAGGTCCATGCTGGTAGTGAATTGGTACTGTAAAATAAGAGATATTTCACCAATGTTTCATACAAAATGAGAACTGTATTAGAAACAGATCCTACTATTAGAAATAAAACTGCTATGAAGACAGCTGAGCAAGTGTCCTTGTGGTATAATTGAGAATCCTTTGGTTATATGCCCAAGAGTGGTATAGCTGGGTATAGTAGTATAGTAGATCATTTCCCAACTTTCTGAGAATCTGCCATATTGATTTCCAAAGTGGCTGTACAAGTTTGCACTCCTACCAGCAGTGGAGGAGTGCTCTTCTTGCTTCACCTTCTCTCTAGTATATGCTGTCATGTATGTTTTTGATCTTACTCATTCTGATACGCTGTGGTAGTTTGAAAGAAAATGGTCCCCACAGAGAGTGGCACTATTAGGAGGTGTGGCCTTGTTGGAGGAAATGTTTCACTGTGAAGGTGGGCTTTGAGGTCCCATATATGCTCAAGTGACCCTCAGTAAGACAGTCTACATCCTGTTGCCTGCATATCAACATGTAGCAGCTACCTTTCCAGCACCGTGTCTGCCAGCCAAAATCCATGATGATAATGGACTTAACCTTTGAACTGTAAGTGAGCCACTATAATTAAATGTTTTCTTTGTCTTTCTGGGTCTGTCTTAACTGAGGATGATTTTTTTTCTAATTCTGTCCATTAGCCTGCAAATTTCAAATTTTCTTTTTTCTTTTTTTACTGCTGCATAATACTCCATTGTGTAAATGTACTACATTTTAAAAAATCTATTCTTCAGTTGAGGGACATCTAGGTTGTTTCCAAGTTCTGCCTGTTACAAATAATGCTGCTGTGAACATAGTTGAGCTAATGCCCTTGGGGTAAGAATGTGAGTCTGTGTTACATTTTAAATAATTGCCCCACCTACAGATTTAATAAAAAGCTGATTGGCTGAAGGCAGACAGGAAGTGTGGGTGGGGCTACCAGTCTAGGAAAACTCTGGGAACATCACAGAACAGACACAGATGCCATAGAGTCACCGGAGCTGCCAAGAGATGCTGCTGAGAAAAGCTGCATGGCTGAACAAGATGGGTTGAATTCAGATGAAGGAGTTAGCAAGTTATGTGCCTGGGCCCCAGGTCAATCAGTGTAAAAATAATACAAGCATCTGTGTGATTATTGGGGCCTCAGTGGCAGTGGGGATGCAAGTGGGTCCAGGCCTAGAAAGTCCGGCCCAGAACCCACATACAACATGCATCCTTTGGGAATATGCTCTATAGTGGTATTGCTGGGTCATTAGGTAGATTGATTCCCAGTTTTCTGAGGAATCACCATACTGATTTCCAAATTGGCTGTACCTGTTTATACTCCCACCAGCAATGGAGGGGTGTGACCCTTTCTCCACATCCCCTCCAGCATAGGCTGTCATCAGTGTTTTTGATGTTAGCCATTCTGACAGGTATAAGATAGTATCTTAGAGTTGTTTTGCTTTGCATTTCCCTGGTGGCTAAGGATGTCGAGCAATTTTTTAAGTGTCTTTCTGCCATTTTAGATTCTTGTGTTAGGAATTCTCTGTTTAGATCTATACTCCATTTTAAAAAAATTGGATTATTTGGTATTCTGATATTTAGGTTCTTGAGTTCTTTATATATTTTAGAGATCAGCTTTCTGTCAGATGTGGGGTTGGTGAGGAATGTTTACTATTCTATATGCTGCCATTTTATCCTATTGATGTTGTCCTTTGCCTTACAGAAGCTTTACCCTTTCAGGAGGTCCCATTTCTTAAGTACTGATCTTAGTGTCTGTGCAGTAGGTGATTCAGGAAGTGATCTCCTGTGCCATTGTTTTCAATGCTATTTCCCACTTCCTCTTTTATAAAGTTCAATGTATCTAGATTTATGTAGAGGGCTTTGACTTACTTGGACTTGAGTTTTGTGCAGGAAGATACATATGGATCTTCTTACATTCTTCTAGTGTCAAAGAGAAAGAGAAGGAGATAGCTAGAAGACCAAATAAAAGTCAATGTAGTCATCATTTTTATTTTAATTGAGAACTCAGAAACATAAACATTCCAGATTAGCTTCTATATGAATAATGATTTTGACAGATTCTTCTTTTACTTACATAACTAGTGTCTTTTCTTGTATGAAACATACAGAAAATAAAATTTGATTTTCAAAACAAGATTTCACTGTGTATCCCTAGCTGTCCTGGAACTCACTAAGTATACCAGGCTGGCCTAGAACTCACAGAGATCTGCCTGCCTCCACCTCCCAAGTATTGAAATTAAAGATATGAGCCACCACCATCCAGTGAAAATGATTGGCCAGAGGTGGACAATGTGGTGCTGAATTTGAGAGTCCTACATCTTACAGGCACAAGGTAGTTGACTGAAACACTGGGCAGTATCCTGATCATAGGAAACATCAAAACCTGCTCCCACAGTGACACACTTCCTCTAACAAAGCCATACCTCCTAATAGTGCCACTTCCCATGAGATTATGGGAGCCAATTACATTCAAACTGCCACAGGGCCTATACCACCTCTTGGATTCAGAAGCAGCATGGTTCTAGAAGCCCCCAAACAGTCAGGCCTTGGCTCTAAGGCCATTCCACAATAGTGGCAATTCAGGGGAAATAGAACATAACTGCATGCTACAGATGAAGAATTTTCTGTATTGAGTATACAGGGCAGAGTATTATCTTAAGCATTCAACACTAGTTTTTCAAAGAGTATTTGAGGCAGTTTATGGGTTAAGACATTGTAAAAAAAAATAGGATATTTACAGTGTTAAAATGAGCCAGAGATAACTTAAAACATTGGTTTTCAACTCGTGTTGAACCATCTGGAGGAATCTTAGAAACATTCATGATTTAGCCTCATCTCAACCGAATAGGAATCCTCAAGAGGTGGACAAGTATTAATATGTTCTTTTAAAGTCTGCAAGCAACTCTAATGTGCATCTATGTTAAGAAGTCCAAGAGACAGATGCTACCAAATCCCTCACTTGATTAGGTTAAGTTAGTGGCTTTCAGTAATGACTGTACATTGCAATCACCTAGGGATATTTTAAAACTTCTACAAACTAATTGAACTGGCATTTCTGGGATGGAAGATACATGGCTCTTACGTGCAGCTAGGCTAATAGAATGGGCAGGAAAACAGGATTCATCTTTCTGCTCTGTATAAGAAACACACTCAAATGGATGGAACTAGAAAAAGCATCCTGAATGAGGTAACCCAGACCCAGGAAGGCAAACATGGTACGTACCCGCTCATAAGTACATATTAGGAGTAAAGTACAAGATCATCCACCTTCGATCCACAGCCCCAGAGGCTAGATAACAGAGAGGACCCAGGGAGGGATGCATGGATTTCCTTGGGAAGGGGAAATAAAAGAGATCTCCTGGGTAAACTGAGAGTGGGGATGGGAGAGATGGGAACTTAGGGGAGCATGTTGGATAGGCTAAATGAAGGAGGTGGTTTGGGGGCTGGACAGAGGGCTAGGGAGAAAACTGGTGCCAGGGAAACTCCAGGAATTCTCAAGGATGAACCAAGCTAAGACCCATAGCAATAGTGGAGAGGGTACCTGAACTGGCCATCTACTGTAATCAGATTGGTGACTACCGTAATTGTCATCACGGAGCCTTTATCTGTGATTATGGAGCAGATGCAGAGACCATCATTAGGCCAAGCTCCCATCCTGAAGGAGTCCTCCTGAAGAAAGGGAGGATGGAATGTATGAGCCGTGTGTGTATGTGTGTGTATGTGTGTGTATGTGTGTGTATGTGTGTGTGTGTGTGTGTGTGTGTGTGTGTGTGTGTGAAGGTCTTGATGGAAGAACTCACATAGACAGTTGACTTGAAATTGTAGGAGCACATGGTCTTTGTACCAACAGTTAAGGATCCTCCGTGAGACCAATCTAAACCCTCTGCTTGTGTGTGACAGCTGTGTAGCTTGGTCTCTTTGTGATGCTTCTAGCAGTGAGATCAAGATCTGTCCCTTCGAGTAAAGATGGGTCTTTTATCTCAAAATTTTTATATTAACAATAAAATCAAAACTATTACAGGAACTCATATTTGGATACAATCAAAAGCAATAGAAAACCAGAATATATTTAAAAACATTTTATTAATTTATTACTTTTCTAAACATTAGTACCAGAATCTTTCTTTGTTGAATCATGCTTTTCCAATGAGCAGTAACAATTCATAACTTCTAGATAATGGACTATGATTGGGCAGATTTGTGCTTACCTTGAAATCAAACATAAATGCTCTAAGAATTGAGATGATAGGATCATCTTGAATCAGGGAGGAGGTTTAGAGGGAACCTGGCAGAGCAATTACCTAGTGAAGTTGAGTAAATTTTCTGTGAATATAAATGCTTATTGTATTTAATCTCTCATTTTAGAAATAACAAAAATTTATTTATAGCTAAAAAAAAATGTGTCCCTGGTGTTTAGCTGGCTTTTGGAAACCTGTTCCCCATGCTGGATTATGTTGCCCAGCCTTGATGCAAGGGGAGGAGCTCAATCCTGCCTCAACCTGATGTGCCATACTTCATTCAAGACTGTGGGGGAGGACTGCACCTTTCTGAATGGAGGTGGATGAGGAATGGAAAGGGAGGTGGGGGGCAGGGCTTGGAGAATAGGAGGGAGGGGAAACTGCAGTTGGTATGCAAAATAAATGAGAAAGATATTATTTAAATAAAAAAGCAGAAGGCAGGGATGAACTAGAAACCTAGTGCAAAGGAAACTCCCAGGAATTTATGAGAGTGACCCTAGGTAACACTCTTAATTAGTGGTGAATATGGTGCCTGAACTGGCCATCTCCTGTGACCAGGCAAGACTTTAAGTGGAAGCATTGGGACACCAACCCTGCCACATAAACTTTCAATTTATCCTATGTACAAGATGTGCTGGAGTAAGGTTCAGAAATTGTTGGAGTGGCCAACCAATGACTGGTTCAGCTAGAGACCCAGCCCATGAGAAGGAGTCCACCCTTGATGGCCAGGACCCAGAGGCTAGATGGCTCAGAGACCTCAGATAGAACCAAATACAACTGGCAAAAAATCAGTGAAATGATTCCTAGTGATATTCTGCTATACTCATAGATTGGTGGATGAGGGTGCAGAAGGATTGTCTCAAAAACAATAAAACAAAAAGATTGGAGAGATGGCTTTGTCCTCTCATATTCTAGGCTGATTTTATTAAGTATAAAATATATCACCACAAATGTGCATGTGAATGTGGATTCTATGTGTACCAGAAAAGGGCATTGAATCTGTTGGAGTTATAGGTGGTTATACACTTCCTGATCTGAGTACTGGAAACTGAATACAGGTCTCCTCTACAAGAAGAATTTGTGCTCTTAACTGCTGAGACTTCTCTCCAGCCCCCAATTTGTTTCTTACAGGAGCTCTCTTAGTGAGCTAGTCTAACTGGCCAGCAAGCTACAGGAATCTATTTTTTTCTGCCTCTCCAGTAATAGGATTACAAATAAATGCTACCAATGGTTGGCTTCTTCTTCCTCCTCCCCATCCCCTCCTCTTCTTCTGAGTTCCAGGGGCCAAGGACAACCCCCCCCCAGAATCAACTAATGTGATCTCATAGGGGCTTACAGAGACTGAGTTGACAACCAGGGAGCCTGCATGGGACTGATCTACATATATGTTATAGTTGTGTAGCTTAGTTTTTTTGTGGGACTCCTAATAGTGGAATCAGGGGCTGTCTCCTTCTCTTTTGCTGGCTTT
>PVIH01029585.1:0-13416 GCA_004025045.1 Sigmodon hispidus
CAACCTGTGCAGCCAGTTTTAAGCTCAAGTCCTTCACTCAGCTAATGCCGCGTGGGCCTTCACCATAGGGCCACGCACATGGAAGCAAGCTAGTCAATTCAGCACATCCCATGGAGTTAATTATTACTAGAAGCATTCGCCATCAGGAAGGCGGGGAACAGGAGCCAGCGCCATCTTTAAGGTGCGGCAGCTCCCAACAAGGAAGTAGGCATGACCAATATGAGGCACTATTATTTTTTTTTCCAGAAACAGCTACCAGGGCTCTTAGGAAAAGATGGGGCATTAAGAACACTGAAGATATCATAGAGACCCTAGGCAAAATCTACCCTAAGTTTTGTCCCTAACATGAAGAGGGACACATGGTTGGAGTTTGTTGGTGTAGCTGCATTACAAGAAACATTACAAATCCAGGGGCCTGGATATTGCAGTTATATGGCCACCCGTATGTTCATTCAATGGCCTTTTATTTATCTAATCTGAAAAAATCTTTTACACATACTTTTATCCTTTTCACACTTAATATTTAAGCCCTTGAGAGGTAGGAATTAACATATGAGGTTCAATCTCAGAGAAGTTTTTACCATCCTAAAGTCAAAGAACTATCCCTAAGTCCTTCATACTTTCTAAAAAGACCATCTCCTTGAAAGACTTTCCTTAGCTATAAAATTCCATAATAATTGTAGACTTTGAATTTGTAAAGCTATCTAGTTCTTAAATGTTTCCTTCCCTCTGCCCTAGAAAAACATAATCTAGTTTTCATCTGTTTTGTTCTATTGGAATAGATAAAACTAAATGCTTTATAATGAAATTAAGTCATATATCATAGTTTTGGAGGCTAGAAAATTTAATATCAAGATATCTTAGTCTGAGATTCTCAACACAGCATCATGCCATGTAAGAAAGCATAAGAGGTAGCAAGGTGACAGGTAGAGAAAAAAGAGAGTAAATTCAAGTAATCAGAAACGAACTCTTAAGCTAATCATTACCTCAGCAGTGGCACTGATTCATTCAGGAAGGCAGAACTCTTGAGACCTCATCGTTACTGAAAAAGCCCACCTCAGAACACTGCGCATTAGAGATCAAACTCCCAACACATGAAGTTAGGGAATATAATTAATAGGATGGGAAGTCTGCTGAGGGAGCTATTTCTTTCTTTCTCCTCCATTTCTTGTTCTTTTGTGTCCCCACCAGCTTGGGGGGGGTGGTAAGTGTTTGGATTCAGTAGTACACCACGGGAAAGAATTACAGAGATCAAGCTAGCTTTGGGAAACATAATCCAGACCTATTCTAAATAGACCAGCACTCAGTCAGTCTGGCATATGTATGACTATTGGATTAGATTATGAAGTTGAAGAAGATGAAACTCCATTTTAATACCTAGCAAAGATACAGTGTCTTCAATGATTAGCCAAATGATGACTTTTTTTACTCTTCTTTCTCATTGTTACATCAACATTGCTACAATTGTTTTAAGACTCATGGCTGATCAAGCAACTTGCAAAGAGAATGTATAAAGAAATAGCCTTTGCATTATATTAAGTTACCAAGAATATAACATTTCTTCAAAAATATGAGAATTCATTAAACATATATTCAATATAGTTCTCATTTCACAGATGCTTGTATTAAGAAGTTTCTGGCCCAGACTTACTGGCCTAGCCCCAAGGTTTGGACTCACTCACAGCTCTGCTTTTGCTTAGCCCCAAATAATCACATACAAATTTACATTAATTTCATGCTGATTGGACTATAGCTCAGGTATGTTGCCAGCTAGCTTTCTCATCTTAACTCAACCCACTTCCACTAATCTGTTAGCCATGTGGCTTGGTACCTTTTCTCAGAGCAGCATTTTGACTTCTCTCCTCTGTGTCTGCTGGTATCTCTTCTGGTCCCCTTTCTTCTGTGTTTGCAGGCATCTCTGCTCTGCTCTTTTTGTTCCCAGAGTTTTCTTAGTCTGGTAGCTCCACATATACTTCCTGTTTGCCTTCTGGCCAATCAATGTTCTATTACACCCATGGGAGGGACAAATATTTACAATGTACCAGAACATAGTTTCACAGTAGGAGATAACAATCCTTTAAAAATCTGCTATCATAAATGGATGGGACTGAAAAGAAAGCCATTCTGAGTGAAAAACAGAAAGACAGATATGCTTGTTCTATCTCATGTGTGGATCTGAGCTGTGAAGCATTACATATATGATTAACTAGGAGTAACTTTAGAAGCCAGAAAAATGGAGGAGGACATTAAGGTATGAGAGGAGATTTTGAAGGAGGAGGAATACTAAAACAGGTGGTATAAAAATGGAAAGGGATGATAGTGTGTGTGTATAAGAAAAGTTTAAATGGTGTTACTCTATATTGGGGCGATAATGCTTCTCACTGACATCATAGGTCATCAAGCAAGAAGTCCAATGCCTCGTATAGAACTCTGTCCCCCATGATACTGGTCAATGATTGCTATGAAATATTGTCCTTTGTACATGGTAGGGCCATTGCACTCATGAACTCATAATGGCTGTGGTTACCTGCATATGACCTGAATAAGACTAAGCCAATCACAGTGCCGGCATAAATGGGAGAGAGGCTCATGTAGTCTTACCCCTAGTTGAGGAGTTTTGGCAATTGGAAGCTTCTAAGGGAGGGGGACCATTTTTCTTTAAGAATGTAGCTCCTGTTAAAATGATGATGCTTCAGTGGATGACCCTACACCCATATACATAGGAGTGTTACTGATTGTACTCAGTGGACTATGGAAACAGGATAAAAAAGTTGAGAAAATAATATAGTGGAAGAAGCCTTAGAGACTTAAAGGAAGAATGAGGAATTCATTTGATCAAAACATAGTGTAGGTATATATAAAATTCTCAAAGGATAAAGTAAATTATCTATATTATAAGTATATACAAAACAAGTGTGTGTTTGTGTGTGCTTGTATATGTGTGTGTAACTGGAAAAACTAAACAGAATATGAAATTAAAACATCAGTTGAAAATAAAGTAAAATATTGGAAGAAGATATGCAACATAAAAACATCCTGTTGCTTATGTTGCCTTCTAAGAAAACATAAAATACATCTGAATTTCAAGTTTATTATCTTTGACTAATGAGGCCACTTCTAGATTTTCATTCAAAAGTTATCATAAAATATGCAAAGATGTATTTAAAAATTTGTACACTTATTTATAACAATAAAATATGATATAATAGTATATGAGAAAACATGGTAGGAAACTGTTGGAAAGAATAATGAAGAAAATAATAATGGGCAATGGAAAGTGGGCATCAGAATACATTTCCAAGTGAAAAAAAATTTTGTTGAAGGACTTCTTGCTTTTTCATCCTCATGTGGTTTTTTACATATAAATATACATTTTAAAATACCTTAAAAGATATTTAACAGAATATTAAATGAATTATAACTGAGAGATAAGATTAAAAATGATTTTCACTTATTTCTTTTTGATAAAACTTAAGTTGTTTAAGTTGTGAGTAAACAGAAAAATAGGGAGATTTTAGTAACTGTCTTCATTGTCATGACAAAATATCCAGCAAGAAGTGGCTTGAAAGGAGATGGGTTGATTTTAGCTCATAGTTTATGGATGAGGTCTGTCTTAGTCAGGATTTGCTAGAGGACAGAATTTGTAGAATGAAAAAAAATAAATTAAATATACACAAATATATATCAATAAATATATAAACAAATATGTTAAATATATAAATATATGCATTTATTTATATGTGTTTTACTCATGTGTGTGTGTATGCACACATATACACAAGATTTATTGGAATGGTTTACAGGCTGTGATCCAGCTAGTCCAACAATGGCTGTCTACCAATGAAAGATCCAAGAATTCAGTAGTTGTTCAGTCTATAAGACTAGATGTCTCAGCTGGTCTTCAGTATACACCAGAATCCTGAAGAAGTAGATTCTAATGCCAGTGAGGGCAAGAGCAAGCAGGCAAAGAGAGGGCCAGCTTCTTCCTCTGTCCTTTATATAGACTGCCAGCAGACAGTGTGTGGCCCACTTTAAAGATGAATCTTCATACCCCAAAGTTCTGAGTTAGAAGTCTTCCCACTTCAAATTATTCAGTTAAGAAAAAAATATTCCTCATAGGCATGCCCAGCCATTTGAGTTTTAGTCAATTCCAAATGTAGTCAAATTGACAACTAAGAATAGCCATTACAAAGTCCATCATGATTGGTAGGTCATGACAGAAGAAACTTGAGGCTTCTAGTCACATTTCAACCACAGTCAGGAAGCAGAAAGTGATAAACTCTCTTATTTAGCTAGCTATCTCTTTTTACACAGTCCAGGACTCTAGCATATGTAATGGCACTGCACAAGTTGTAGGTGGGTATTCCCTCATCTAAAAGGGTAATCTAATCTGGAAAATCCATCACTCGTTATCCAGAGGCTTGCAAACTGACTCTAGATATTATCAAGTTGAAAATCAATGTAAGTCACCCAAATACACTTCCATGTTAATTTAACACCCAAATATATCACTTAAGCTGTACTCCCATGTTCCCATAGGCTAATGAATACATCATAAAGCAAAATGCATTTAATCTAGCTCTACAACTCCCTATCATCATTAACAGGCCCAATACATTCAAAAGTTTAAGTGTAGAATCAGTTGTGAGACTCAGGCACCTAGGATTCCTTGTACAATAAAAGCAAACAGTTTTTTTACACCAAGTATACAATGATACAGAATAATAATTTTCATTCCAAAGGGAGTAGGGACACAGTGAGGTGAGACCAGATGAATGCAAAACTAAAATCTAGCAGGTGAACAGCAATCCTGAAGTTCTATATTCAGCATCTAGGGCTCCTATGGACTTATTTGAACTTCACAGTAATTACACAGCCCTCCTTTCCAGGTATATTGCCTGAAGCTTACCCATTTCCTTGAATTGGATTCACTGTGTGCATGTACCTTTCTTCCATGGTTCTGGTATCCCCATCACCCTGAGACCTCAAATGATTTTCAGAGTTTACCTTTACAGCTTCATTCAATGCCCTCTCAGGGCCTTCCTGTGGTGTAGAATGGTGGCACAAGATTTTGTGACCCCCCTGAATCTTCCAACTTTTCATTTTGGCAAAACCACATGGACAATACTGCTTAGTTAACACTGCCAGCTGGGGATGGAGCCTGATCATCTTAGATCACAGTTGGATTTGCGTCTGTGTGCCAATGCTAGAAAAACACTTCCTTGGCAATTGTTTCAATGAGTAGGGAACCTTTTCAGTAATGCTCATGGCTGAAGTTTGCTCCTTTGAAATGAATTTGTATTTTTTACTAGTTGGAGCCTGTGATGGGTGGTGTCCGATGCGTGGGCTACCTGTTCTATTGTCACAGTGCAGAACAAGAGTTTTTTCTTAATAATCATAGACTGTTTTTTTAGCATATACCTTGACTGCAATTGCAAACTTGTTTGAGCACTTTCCCTACAAACTTCACTGCCCTTGTTGTTTTTCACTGTAGATCCCAGAAGCCTGAATGTTAGCCTGTCTTGAAATTTTTCCTATCAAACATTAGTTCATTACTTTTAATGTCATCCAACAATTTCCCTAGACACAAGACTTTAGACCATTTAACTGAATACAGTCTAATAGCCTTTATCAAAATTATTGACATAGTCCATGCTGCTCTTTCCAACCTTATGAACAAGGCCTCCACTGTCCACATTTCTCTCGGCCTTTTGTTCTTCATATCTCCCAACAGAACAACTTGTTAAGTTCTGTTTAAAGTGTTCAAGGGATTTTCTAGCTAAAGCTACAAGTTGTTCTACAAACCCTCCCACATATAAATTCCAGTGACCTAAGAACCATATGCTTAGGTCCCACTTCTTAGTACCAATGTTTTGTTTTAGCTACCTTTTTGATTCCCATGATAAACAATCTAACAAAAAGCAACTTAAGGAAAGAAATGGTCAATTTTACTCACAGCTCAAAAATGTAGTTCATCATATCAGAGGAAATTATGACAGCAGCCCAGGAGCTTGAGGCAGCTGACCATATTGCATCCATAGTTAGAAAACAGAAATCCAATGAATGATAAATACTTAGCTTGGCTACCTTTTTTCCTTTTGTGAAGCCTAGGACCCCAGACCTTGGAATAGTGCTATCCACATTCAGGGTGGATCTTCCTATCTCAATTAATAAAAATTAGATAATTTCTCACAAGCCTACCTAGTAGTTTATCTCCTCAGTGATCCTAGAGTCTGTCAAATTGACAAGCAATATAAACTGTGACAGAGACATACACGTATTTATGCCTAATTTAAAGATATAGACTTCTAGATTTTTATATTAAGTTCTGTATCTACAGATTCAACTGATTCTGCATTAAAAATTTAGAAAACTCATCTTTATTGAATATTTACACATTCATTCTTGTCAGTATTTCCTAAACAATATAATGTATTTATGTAGTCAGAAATTTCAGTCCCTTTTGACTGGTCCCACAACTGCTTAGTTTCAAACAATCACACAGAAGCTTATAGTCATTGCAAGCTGATTGACCTATGGCTCAACCTTATTACTTGCTAACTATTATTCTTAAACTAACCTATAATTCTTATCTTGTTTGGCCGTGTGGCTTGGTACCTTTTTCTCAGCATTTTGTCCTCTTTTCTCTCATTTATATAGTATTTCTATTTTATTGGGGATTCTATGTACTCTAGACATGATTTGAAGAATGTGAATGTAAAAAATATGTATAGAATATTTGCAAAGACTACATCATTTTATGTAGGGTATTTGAGTATCTTTTGGTATCTTTAGGTAGGGTTTGTCATGGAATTATTCCTCCAAGAATACTATGGGTTAACCATCAACATTTATAATATAAATATTTATATCATAAACACAATAGTTCTGGGCCCCTGTGAGGTTATTTTATAGCCCATCTGTGCTCATCTAAATGAGACGTTGAAGACAGGAGAAAACCATGATTGCAGCAAAGACCTGGAGTTTTCCCAGCTGTCACTCTACACGTTATTTTGTCTAATTAGTCAGTCTTTGTCATCACTTTCCCCAGCCTATTCAGAGGGTTTTGGATCTTGGTGGTCTCTCTGATGCCAGCAAGAGATGTTGAACTCTCAAGAGAATAAAAGTGAAAGGGATAAAGGGCATATTACACCAGGCATATGAAAGCATTTGCCTACTACATCCAGAAATACATTTACTAGTTAGAAAATAGCCAAGTAAAACAGTCAATATAAATTACTTAATATTCTTTTGCAGGAACTTAAACAGGCACAGAGAATAAATTCAAATTCAACAGTTTGCTTTTCCTTCTCCTCCTCATCATCATCTTCCTCCTCCTTCTTCCCCCTCTCTCTTCAAATATTTGCCATATGGACCATGCAATCCCTGGAGAGAGAAGTGAATGGAGCTTCTTAAGTGACAAGCTGGCATGTTTAAATTGAAAAGTTCCCTTCCCCCTCCCACCTCCAGTTCCCCTGTCTGGTCCTTCCAACACTCTGCAAGCATCCTCTGTCTGATGTGCTGCCTCATTTTAAACCTGCCTTGGATTCACTCCACCAGACATATAATGGGCCAGTTAGAGCTGCATAACAGAAATGGCATGTGTGGATCTTATTTTAAAGGATACATAGCTATCCATTCAAGAGGAAATGTTATCCTGTGCAGGCCTGGATTCAGGCTTTGCTGGAGAACATGAAAGAACCCTTGGCTGAAACAGCTAGTCATCAAATGCTAATATAGCCAAGTCAGGTACACTTATTTCTTGTCCTTTGCTTTTACCTCATGTAAAGGTTGTCATCATTTCACACACATCTTGCAATATGCAGGGTCGTTCTCTTACAGCCTCCCTCGTAGTAATAGGGAAGAGGAAGCTTTTCATAGCTGAGTTTCAACAATTTTGAATTTGCTTCTTCAGATCTTCCTCTAGTCTGTCTCCTACTCTTCTGTGTGCCTTTTCTTTTCTATTAGTCTATAAATAGAATATCTTTTTCTGTGACACACAAAACTAAGTTAGGGTAAATAGCTTTGAGCCAAGTCTTTGATCTATCTAAATTTTTAAAACTGAATCAACAAACTCAATCTATGACACTTCTAAAGCAACCTGGAGTTGAAGACTAAGCAACTAAGGGGCAGGTGGGACGGGGTGACAGGGCAACATCTAACAGTCAGGAGAAGGTGCCGCCCTAGATCCCACAGGGAATCCATTGATCCCCTCAACACCATTTCAGTTGTAGGACATGAGGATGAGAGAGGGGAGTACCCTTAGGCCATGGTACCATTTGCTGTTGCAATTAGTTATATGTTTTAAAAGCATGGGCTATTGATAATGTTATCTTATGAAATATTCATGTCCTTCTATCAACACTCAGTGTCATAAAGGGGGCAATTCAAATATACAAACTGAACAAACTGTTAAGTGTAAAGACGTTCTCTCTACTTTTCTGAAGGAAATCCTGACTAGCCTTTCAGTTACATCAAGTGTGCCTCAGAAATAAAAGTGGGGAAATAACCCCAAACAACAAATAGCATGCTCCAGGAATTAACAAATAAAGCAGAAACAATAGGCCACAGTATCACTAGATGTAAGTCACAGTGCCGAGCCCTGTAGAGACAGGTAATATTAGTTCTACTTAGTTATGATATCACTGGAAGTCAGACTCAGGTTTGTGTCTTAGTGGAATAGACAGATCACACAGGAAGTCTAGATTTAATAATAAAAAAGGAATGCATCTCTCCTCCTAAAAATTGAAATGAAATAATTATTAGTGGCAACCTATCCTGGGTTCTAAGTGCTAGGAGATAGATATTTACCTCCAAAAGAACTATGGGGAAATAAAAATGAAATGAAATTGTTCCTTGTGCCTGGGCACCTGCTTCTTATATGCAATTCTCAGACAATGGCTGGTTCAAAGCATGCAGAAACCATTGGACAGTCTTAAGTAAAACACTTAGATCCTCAAAGGTGTTAAGTATAGTTAAACAAAAGCTTTTCACTCAGTCTTGATATATGATTGGTTCTCTACAAATGAATCAAGAAACAAAGAACCCATCGACTTTTCTAGCTCTACACTGGAAAACAGAAATCAATACTGGAGAGTTTTCAATTTTATTTTTCTACATTTCTGCAAAGAAGAAACACAAGATGTCTTATCACTTGCATTAGGTTTGAGAATCTGAGATCTGCCTTTGCCTACCTCTCCCAAATTAATCTCATTCTTCCTCATCTCTCTAGCCAGAGTCTTTCATGCTTTTCTCCTTCTTTTATATCCAATTGCAGAGGTGAACTGTGAAAAGCTGAATAAGCCTCCTTAATGTCCTGAGAAAGGAAACTATCTAGCCATTTTTTTATATTCTATGATATTAAAGCAATTTATCTGAATTTGTACTAATGACAGTAAATATCTCATGCTGACAAGCTGTGGTCAATTATCCTTTCTACAGCCTTTTAAATCCAAAGCACTAGGAAGCGCATCAGTGTTGGAATCTTGTGGCTTGTTTATTCAAACAAAACAGTCAGGGGGGCTTGTGCAGCTCTCTCAGTGCCTCACCACTGAGTGAGTACTGAGCCCTCCCAGAGGCCAGCAAACACTGGGATACTGCCACTGGAATTTATACGGACGGAGGAAATAGTTTAAATAAAGTGGGGTGTTATTTATCCCTATAATGAGTAGTTTAACAGTTACAATTAGGAAGGAAATCCTGCAAGTTTGAACTCCAGTTACACATTAGTGCCACTGAAAATCAATTAAAGTACCTAACTAATGACAGGGATTGGCATCATCTGTCATCTGACAGGCTCTATTAGAGGAAAGAGGGAGTTGGTTTATTTTGGAAAGCTTGTGATGTAGAGTCCATGACATTGGTTAGCTTTCAGAACCAGAAATGTGTGAAGGGTTTGCCGCCACACAGCTGCAGATTTGCTCACCTGGGAGGGCAGAAATGTTAACTGAACTTCCAGCTTATCTTGGATGTGATTCATTGACAAAGAGTTTTCCAAGACGTGGGTGGGGAGATATTCCCTCTGCCAGACTAGCCACCCAGAATATTATTCTTTAGCCTGTAGGGCTCCATGTTACTTCCCACATTAAGTCCTTATTTTTTGTTCACTTCAAGGGCACTGACTCACTTCTCTGCCACTCCTGGGGCTGTTTTCAGTAGTCTTAGGCAACCAAGCTTCACAAATAACATTATTTAAACTATATTTGCATCTTTTTTTAGCCTATTACTATTGATCCATCTCCTGACTTCTGCCTACCCAAACATTCTTCTCCATTAGTCATTTCAGTCCTAGATCCTTCTCCATACAGAATCCAATCCCATACCCCTCCATCTCTGAGTGCCTGTGTGGGTCGAAATTTACTGCCTGCTAAACCCATCAGGGGCTATGTCTTAAGAATTTACTGTTTGCCAAGCATCTGGGAAACATTTATAGTTCCAAAGTGGTATTCTAGTTCTTGCTTTTCATTACTGCTGTAGTTTACTCTTGTGTCTGGCAAGACATCTTAGTGATACCTCGTTGGCGTTCTTGTATTTGTCCATTCCATCCACCCAGCAGTATTTCAAATGGTAGAAGCTCGGAGCAGAACACCTGAGCTGTGGCTGCAGAGTCTCCATCTCTATCCTGCTCCCAACACCATGCACAATTTAAGGAGTCTCTCAAGTCTTATCATTTCTTTGTAAGCCAATATTTGTAGGGAAAGTAATCACCAAAGCACTTGTCAATAAAAGATAAATGAGGTCTCTCCCTTGCCTTGTCTTCTCAGAGTAGTTTCAGAAAGGTAGGAGACAAAGAGAAGAAAATATTTTCAAATAATTTTTCTAATGACATCAAAATGCATAAAGTTCAAGTTTAATTCAAGGGATGAGCAAAACTGTAGGTCAGCCAGCTATGTTAGGTCAGCCAGACACTGTGGTCAGCTAGCCATGTTTGGGGTAAACCAAGAACACTTCTGTGATTTCTATCTCAGTACAGATACTGGAAGTTTAACTTCATTTTTCATAGTGTCTTTATGGTTTAAAATCTTATTTCACCTTGGAGTGAGACTCTCCCAAGAATCCACTTTCTCATTCTCCTTTTTCATGACATGTCCTGGGCATCACTTATTTTGCTGATTGCAATATCTCTTGCACTGGCATTTTCCTTTAACAAGGAAAGTGAACATGCTTTATGTGCCCAAGACCACTGTGTATGAAGAATCAAAAAATCTGACTGATGGGAAAATCCACAAAATGGTTTTTTAATTAAAATTTTATGCTATTATCAACAAGAAACATTGCTTGTAACAGATCATTGGAAATAGAATGTTCTCAGACAGCAAACAAAAAGGCAAGACAATACCGAATCATATCAAAGGACTGTTCAAATGCTTTCAGTGGCCAACCTTTGTGACAGAATTCAGCACATTGCATTGATGTTATCACACCTGCATTGTAACTACTCACTTAGGTTGTGGTACTGTTCATTTCCCTGGTGGTTAATGTAGTGTTAGCACACAGTGGGGCCTTTGTAAATACATATAGAATGAATATTTGGTCATTCATTTGTTATATACAGGACACAGTGGTGCCTTAGTAAATACATGGTCATTCATTTGTTATACACCTACCATGTGAGAGATGCATAGGTTTCTAAGCATCAAGGTAAACATCTTCTGTGTTCTGTGATTGCCAGGCCTACATGGTCATCAGAATTATCAGAAATCTCTAGAGTACATATAGGTCTGGCTTACAGAAATGATAAACTGGTTGCTTCATTTAGAGGTCCATATTCTGTATTTTTAGTACGTTTCTTAGACAGTCACTGCTAATAATCAGTCAGACTGAAAATGCTCTATAAAACATGCTGACATTGATGCTGGTACACACACACACAAATACACACACACAAAGTTGGGAAGGGTACAGACAAATAGAAAAATAAACAGAAACCAATGAGATCTTTTAGATTCTGATCTCCATTAAACTATCCTTGAAACTGTTTCTGGGCAAAGGAATATCTTACCAGAGTCGTGGTTATCTATGTAGTGATACTATGTATGACCAGAGGACATTAGGGACCTGTCATGGAAAAGGAAAGAGGCAGCAACAAATGCACCTTTACCCAGTATTCCTCAGAACACAGCCATTCAGGAACAGCTCTGATAGCCCTGTTTCCTCATATCCATAACATAAGTAAGACTAAGCATCTCTCCTTGTATTAGGCTGGACAAGGCAATCCACTATAAGGAATAGGGTCCTAAAAGTCAACAAATGAGACAGAGACAGCCCCTGCTTCTACTATTAGGAATCTCACAAGAACATCAAGCTATGACAACTCAACTGTAACATATATGCAGAGGGAGTAGGTCAGTCCCATGAAGGCTCCCTAGTTGTTGATTCAGTCTCTGTGAGCCTCTATGAGCCTAGGCTAATTGATTCTGTAAATTTTCCTGTGTTGTCCTTGACCCCATTTCTAAAAATGGCATTAGGGATATAATTATTGCATATCTTCTGATAAAACTGCTGATGCCTTTTAGAGACAATGAAAAGGCAATGACAAAGGTATCTAGGGGTTTTAACAGTATTTACAGTATGCTTAGTATGAAGTTGAACTTGTAGAAATAAACTACAAATAGGTGACAGGTATTCTCCCCTAAATGGAAATCTATTAGGTTTTTGAGAAACACATTTAATTTAAATGCTACTCTGTAATCCTGTTTGTAGCGGGACTATTCTCTGTATGCAATTCTGTAAATAAAGAGCTGTTTTGGTCTATGTGGAGCACTGTAGAAGTGGGTAGAGAATCAGAGGAGTGAAGGAGGGCAGAGTCGGTCAGACTCCATCTGGCCTTCAAAGAAGCAGCATATAGGAATACAGGTATGGGCCATTGGGCCATGACTACGTGGCAAGGTAGATTAATGAAAATGGATTGAATTAAGATGAAAGAGCTAGCTAGCAATGTGCCTGAGACATAGGCCAAACAGTATGAAGTTAATATAAGCGTCTGAGTCATTTCTTTGGAGGATAAAAGAGGCCGGGGTGGGTGTGAACCTCTGGCTCAGACAGGGTTGGAAATCTTTTGCAACACCTATTTCAAAACAAGATTGAATATCAGAGCATTCTGAAAATTAAATCATTTTTAAAAAAATGTCCCATTGTTCTTATAATGCTCTCACTGTTTTGGTTTTTTTTTTTTTTTTTTTTTTTTTTTAGAATTTTACTCAGTTAGATTAAGGAATCTATTTTTTTTCCTTTATTTTGTATTTATTAAAAAAAAACACAGTAAAAAGAATTTAAAATGTGGAAGAGTTAACAATAACTATATAGAGGATAAGAATGATAAGCATGGCTTATCAAGGGTAGACATACAAATAAGATTGCTACACCTATATTTTCTTTGTGTTCATCTTTCCCTCTGAATTTTTTTTTTTTTCCATC